>JANJXV010000101.1:2655000-2700000 GCA_024803745.1 Megascapheus bottae
TAGCCCTAACCCTAACCCTAACCCTAACCCTTACCCTAACGCTAACCCTAAACCTATCCCTAACCATAAACCTAACCCTAACCCTAACCCTAACGCTAACCCTAACCCTAACCCTACCCCTAACCATAAACTTAACCCTTACCGTTTCCCTAACCATAACCCTAACCCTAACCCTTACCGTTTCCCTAACCCTAATCCTAACCCTAACCCTAACTCTAAACCTTACCATTTCCCTAACCCTAAAACTAATCCTAACCCTAAATGTAACCCTAACCCTAACCCTAACCCTACCCTAAACATAACCCTAAACATAAGCCTAAACCTAACCCTAAACCTAACTCTAACCCTAACCCTTACCATTTCCCTAAAGCTAACCCTAACCCTAATCCTAACGTTTACCATTTCCCTAACCCAAACCCTAACCCAACTCTAACCCTAACCCTAACCCTAATCCTAACCCTAACCATAACCTAAACCCTAAACCTAACCCTAACCCTAACTCTAACCTTTACAGTTTCCCTAACCCTAACACTAACCCTAACCCTAACCCTAACCCTAACCCTAACCCTAAACCTAACCGTAACCCAAACCCTAACCCTAAACCTAACGCTAAACCTAAACCTAATCTTTACCATTTCCCTAACCCCAACCCTAAACCTAACCCTAACCTTAACCCTAACCCTAACCCCGACCTTTACCCTAACCCTAAACCTAACCCTAACCCTAAACCTAACTCTTAACCTTACCCTAACCCTAACCATAGCCCTAAACCTAAACCTAGCCCTAACCCTAACCCTAACCCTAACCCTAATGCTAACCCTAACCTTAACACTTACCCTTTCCCTAACCCTAAAAATAACCCTAACCCTAACCCTAACCCTTACCGTTTCCCTAACCGTAACCCTAACCCTAACCCTAACCCTTATCGGTTCTGTAACCCTAACCCTAACCCTAAACCTAACACTAACCCTAACGCTAACGCTAACCCTAACCCTTACCCTAAACCTAACCCTAACTCTAACCCTAAAACTAACCCTAACCCTTACCGTTTCCCTAACCCTAACCCTAACCCTAAACCCAGCCCTAACCCTAACCCTAAAACGAACCCTAACCCTAACCCTCACCCTTACCCTTACCTTAACCCTAAACCTAACTCTAAACCTAACCCTAACCCTAACCCTAACCCTTACCATTTCCCTAACCCTAACCCTAACCCTAACCCAAACCTTAACCCTAACGCTAACCCTAACCCTAACCCTAACACTAACACTAACCCTAACCCTAACCATCACCCTTTCCCTTACCCTAATCCTAACCATAACTAACCCTAACCCTAACACTAACACTAACCCTAACACTAACCCTAACCCTAATCCTTACCGTTTCCCTAACCCTAACCCTAAATCTAACCCTAACCCTTACCGGTTCCCTAACCCTAATCCTAACCCTAAACCTAACCCTAACTCTAACCCTTACCGTTTCCCTAACCCTAACGCAAACCCTAACTCTAATGCTTACCATTTCCCTAACCCTAACCCTAACCCGAACCCTAACCCTAGCCCAAACCCTAACCTTTACCCTAAACTTAACCCTAACTCTAACACTAACCCTTACCATTTCCCTAACCCTAACCCTAACCCTAATGCTAACTCTAACCCTTACCGTTTCCCTAACCCTAATCCTAACCCTAGCCCTAACTCTAACCCTTACCGTTTCCCTAACCCTAACCCTAACCCTAACCCTAATTCTAATGATTACCATTACAGTAACCCCAACCCTAAACCTAACCCTAACCCGAACAATAACCCTAACCCATACCATTTCCCTAACCCTAACTCTAACACTAACCCTAACCCTAACTGTAACCCTAACCCTCACACTTACCCTTACACTAAACCTAACCCTAACCCTAACCCTAACTTTAACCCTAACCCTAACTCTAACCTTAACCATAACCCTAACCCTAATCCTAAACCTAACCCTAACCTAAAACTTAAACCTAACCCTAACCCTAACCCTTACCGTTTCCCTAACCACAAACCTAACCCTAATTCTAACCCTATCCCAAACCCTAAACCCAACCCTAACCTAACACTAAACCTAACCCTACCCCTAACAATAACCCTAACCCTAACGCTAACCCGAACACTAACCCTTACCGTTTCCCTAACCCTATTCCTAACCCTAAACATAACCCTAACCCTAACCCTAACCCTAACGCTAACCCTAACAATAACCCTAACCCTAACCCTAACCTGAACCCTTACCGTTTCCCTAACACTAACCCTAACCCTAACCCTAACCGTTACCGTTTCCCTAACCCTAACCCTAACCCTAACCCTAACCCTAAACCTAACCCTAGCTCTAACCCTAACCCTAACCCTAACCCTGAACCTAACCCTAACTCTAACCCTAACCCTAACCCTTACCATTTCCCTACCCCTAACCCAAACCCTAACCCTAATGCTAACCCTAACCCTGACGCTAACCCTAAACCTAACACTAAACTTAAAACTAACCCTAATCCTAACCCTCACCCTTACCCTTACCCTAACTCTAACCCGAAACCTAATTCTAATCCTACCCCTAACCCTAACCCTAACCCCTACCCTTACCCTAACCCTAACCCTAACCCTAACTCTAACCCTTACTGTTTCCCTAACCCTAACCCTAAACCTAACCCTAACTCAAACCCTAACCCTAACGCTAACCCTAACCCTAACCCTAACCCTAACACTAACCCTAACACTAACCCAAACCCTAACCCTATACCTAACCCTAACCCTTAACATTTCCCTAACCCTAACCCTTACCGTTTCCCTAACCCTAATCCTAACCCTAACCCTAACCCTAACTCTAACCCTTACCGTTTCCCTAACCCTAACCCTAACCTCAACCTCAAACCTAACCCTAACCCTAACCATGACCCTCATACTTACCCTTAAACTAAACCTAACCCTTAACCTAACCCTAACCCTAACGCTAACCCTTACCATTTCCCTAACCCTAACCCTCACACTAACGCTAACCCTTACCGTTTCCCTAACCCAAACCCTAACCCTAACTCTAACCCTAACCCTAACCCTAAACCTAACCCTAATTCTAACCCTAACCTAAACCCTAAACCTAACCCTAAGCCTAACCCTTACCTTTTCCCTAACCCTAACCCTAACCCTAAACATAATCCTAACCCTAACCGTAACTCTAACCCTAACCCTAACGCTAACCCTAAACCTAAACATTATCGTTTCCCTAACCCTAACCCTAAACCTAACCCTTACCGTTACCCTAAACCTAACCCTAATCCTAACCATAAACCTAACCCTTAACCTTACCCTAACCCTAACCCTAGCCCTAACCTTAACCCTAACCCTAACCCTAACTCTAACCCTATCCCTAACCCTAAACCTAACCCTAACCCTAACACTAAACCTAACCCTACCCCTAACAATAACCCTAACCCTAATCCTAACCCTAACCCTTACCGTTTCCCTAACCCTAACCCTAACCCTAATCCTAACTCTAACCCTAAACCTAACCCTAAACCTAACATTAACCCTAACCCTAACGCTAAACCTAACCCTAACGCTAACCCTACCCCTACCCCTTACCGTTTCCCTAACCATAACCCTAACCCTAACCCTAACCCTAAACCTAACCCTAATCCTAACACTAACGCTAACCCTACCCCTAACCCTTACCGTTTCCCTAACCCTAACCCTAACCCTAACCCTAACGCTAACCCTAACCCTAACCCTTACCGTTTCCCTAACCCTAACCCTAACCCTAAACCTAATCCTAATTTTACCCCTAATCCTAATCCTAAACCTAACCCTTACCCTTACCCTAAACCTAACTCTAGCCCTAAACCTAACCCTAGCTCTAACCCTAACCCTAACCCTAACCCTGAACCTAACCCTAACCCTAACCCTAACCCTAACCCTTACCGTTTCCCTAACCCTAACCCTAACCCTAACTCAAACCCTAACCCTAATGCTAACCCTAAACCTAACCCTAACCCTGACGTTAACCCTAAACCTAACCCTAAACTTAAAACTAACCCTAATCCTAACCCTCACCCTTACCCTTACCCTAACCCTAACCCGAAACCAAATCCTAACCCTAACCCTAACCCTAACCCTAACCCCTACCGTTACCCTAAACCTAACCCTAACCCTAACTATAACCCTTACCGTTTCCCTAACCCTAACCCTAAACATAACCCTAACTCAAACCCTAACCCTAACGCTACCCCTAACCCTAACCCTAACACTAACACTAACCCTAACACTAACCCAAACCCTAACCCTATACCTAACCCTAACCCTTACCGTTGCCCTAACCCTAACCCTAACCCTAACCCTAACCCTAACTCTAACCCTTACCGTTTCCCTAACCCTAACCCTAACCTGAAACTCAAACCTAAACCTAACCCTAACCATAACCCTCATACTTACCCTTAAACTAAACCTAACCCTTAACCTAACCCTAACCCTAACGCTAACTCTTACCGTTTTCCCTAACCCTAACCCTAACCCTAACGCTAACCCTTACCGTTTCCCTAACCCAAACCCTAACCCTAACTCTAACCCTAACCCTAACCCTAAACCTAACCCTAATCCTAACCCTAACCTAAACCCTAAACCTAACCCTAACCCTAACACTTACCTTTTCCCTAACCCTAACCCTAAACATAACCCTAACCCTAACCGTAACTCTAACCCTAACCCTAACGCTAACCCTAAACCTAATCATTACCGTTTCCCTAACCCTAACTCTAACCCTAACCCTTACCGTTACCCTAACCCTAACCCTAACCCTAACCATAAACCTAACCCTTAACCTTACCCTAACCCTAAACCTAGCCATAAACCTAACCCTAGCCCTAACCCTAACCCTAACCCTAATGCTAAACCTAACCCTAACACTTACCCTTTCCATAACCACAAACCTAACCCTAACCCTAACCCTAACCCTTACCGTTTCCCTAACTCTAACCCTAACCCTAACACTAAACCTTATCGTTTCCCTAACACTAACCCTAACCCTAAACCTAACCCTAAACCTAACGCTAACCCTAACCGTAACTCTAAACCTAACCCAAACTCTAACCCTAAACCTAACCCTAACCCTTACCGTTTCCCTAACCCTAACCCTAACCCTAACCCTTTCCCTTACCCTAACCCTAACCATAACCGTAACGCTAACCCTTACTGTTTCCCTAACACTAACCCTAACCCTAACCCTAACCCTTAACGTTTCCCTAACCCTAACCCTAACCCTAACGCTATCCCTAACCCTAACCCTAACCCGAACCCTAACCCTAACCCTTACCGTTTCCCTAACCCTAACCCTAACCCTTTCCCTTACCCTAACCCTAACCATAACTGTAACCCTAACCCTTACTGTTTCCCTAACCCTAACCCTAACCCTAACCCTAACCCTAACCCTTACCGTTTCCCTAACACTAACCCTAACCCTAACGCTATCCCTAACCCTAACCCTAACACGAACCCTAACCCTAAACCTCACGCTTACCCTTACCCTAACCCTAACCCTAACCCAAAACCTAACCCTAACCCTAACCCTACCGTTTCCCTAACCCTAACCCTAACTCTAACATTAAGCTAACCCTAACCCTAACCCTAACCCAAAACCTAACCCCAACCCTAACCTTAACCCTAACCCTTAACATTTCCCTAACCCAAACGCTAACCCTAACCCAAACCCTAACCCTAACGCTTACCCTACCCCTAACCCTACCCCTAACACTAACCCTAACCCTAACCCTCACCCTTACCCTTACCCTAACCCTAACCCTAACCCTAAACCTAACCCTAACCCTAACACTAACCCTAACCCTAACCCTAACCCTAACCCTTACCGTTTCCCTAACCCTAACCCTAACCCTAACCCTTACTGTTTCCCTAACCCTAAACCTAACGCTAACGCTAAACCTTACCGTTTCCCTAACCCAAACCCTAACCGTAACTCTAACCCTTACCGTTTCCCTAACCCTAACCCTAACCCTAACCCTTAACGTTTCACGAACCCTAACCCTAACGCTAACCCTTACCGTTTCCCTAACCCAAACCCTAACCCTAACTCTAACCCTAACCCTAACTCTAACCCTAACCCTAACCCTAACCCTAACCCTAACCCTAACACTAATCCTAACCCTAACCCTAACCTAAACCCTAACCCTAACCCTAACCCTAAGCCTAACCCTAACCGTAAATCTAACCGTAACTGTAACCCTAACCCTAACGCTAACCTAAACCTAATCATTACCGTATCCCTAACCCTAACCCTTACAGTTACCCTAACCCTAACCATAACCCTAACCCTAAACCTAACCCTAAACGTAACCCTAACCCTAACCCTAACGCTAACCCCATCCCTAAACCTAACCCTAAACATAACCCTCATACTTACCCTTAAACTAAACCTAACCCTTAACCTAACCCTAACCCTAACCCTAACCCTTACCGTTTCCCTAACCCTAACCCTAACCCTAACGCTAACCCTTACCGTTTCCCTAACCCAAACCCTAACCCTAACTCTAACCCTAACCCTAACCCTAACCCTAATCTTAACCCTAACATTAACCTAAACCCTAAACCTAACCCTAACCCTAACCTTTACCGTTTCCCTAACCCTAACCCTAAACATAACCCTAACCCTAACCCTAACATTAACGTAAACCCTAAACCTAACTCTAACCCTAACCCTTACCGTTTCCCTAACCCTAACCCTAACCCTAAACATAACCCTAACCCTAACCCTAAACCTAACCCTAACCCTAACCCTAAACCTAACCCTAACCCTAACCCTAACCCTAACCCCTATACCTAACCCTAACCCTTACCGTTTCCCTAACTCTAACCCTAACCCTAACCCTTAGCGTTTCCCTAACCCTAACCCTAACCCTAACCCTAACGCTATCCCTAACCCTAACCCTAACACGAACCCTAACACTAAACTTCACCCTTACCCTTACCCTAACCCTAACCCTAAACCTAACCCTAACCCTAACCCTAACATTAAGCTAACCCTAAACCTAACCCTAACCCAAAAGCTAACCCTAACCCTAACCCTAACCTTAACCCTAACCCTTACCATTTCCCTAACCCTAACGCTAACCCTAACCCAAACCCTAACCCTAACGCTAACCCTAACCCTAACCCTAACCCTAACAGTAACCCTAACCCTAACCCCCACACATACCCTTACCCTAACCCTAATCCTAACCCTAAACCTAACTCTAACCCTAACTCTAACACTAACCCTAACCCTAACCCTAACCCAAACCCTTACCATTTCCCTAACCCTAACCCTAACCCTAACCCTTTCCCTTACGCTAACCCTAACCCTAACCGTAACCCTAAACCTTACCGTTTCCCTAACCCTAACCCTAACCCTAAACCTTACCGTTTCCCTAACCCTAACCCTAACGCTATCCCTAACCCTAACCCTAACACAAACCCTAACAATAAACCTCATGCTTACCCTTACCCTAACCCTAACCCTAAACCTAACCCTAACGCTAACCCTAACCCTACCGTTTCCCTAACCCTAACCCTAACCCTAACATTAAGCTAACCCTAACTCTAACCCTAACCCAAAACCTAACCCTAACCCTAACCTTAACCCTAACCCTTACCATTTCCCTAACCCTAACGCTAACCCTAACCCAAACCGTAACCCTAACGCTTACCCTAACCCTAACCCTAACACTAACCCTAACCCTAACCCTCACCCTTACCCTTACCCTAAACCTAACCCTAACCCTAACCCTAACACTAACCCTAACCCTAACCCTAACCCTTACCGTTTCCCTAACCCTAACCCTAACCCTAACCCTAACCCTTACCCTAAACCTAACTCTAGCCCTAAACCTAACCCTAGCTCTAACCCTAACCCTAACCCTAACCTGAACCTAACCCTAACCCTAACCCTAACCCTAACCCTTACCGTTTCCCTAACTCTAACCCTAACCCTAACCCAAACCCTAACCCTAATGCTAACCTTAAACCTAACCCTAACCCTGACGTTAACCCTAAACCTAACACTAAACTTAAAACTAACCCTAATCCTAACCCTCACCCTTACCCTTACCCTAACCCTAACCCGAAACCAAATCCTACCCCTACCCCTAACCGTAACCCTAACCCCTACCGTTACCCTAAACCTAACCCTAACCCTAACTATAACCCTTACCGTTTCCCTAACCCTAACCCTAAACCTAACCCTAACTCAAACCCTAACCCTAACGCTACCCCTAACCCTAACCCTAACCCTAACACTAACCCTAACACTAACCCAAACCCTAACCCTATACCTAACCCTAACCAATACCGTTTCCCTAACCCTAACCCTAACCCTAACCCTAATGCTAACCCTAACACTAACCCTAACACTAACCCTAACCCTAACCCTAACCCTAACCCTAACTCTAACCCTTACCGTTTCCCTAACCCTAACCCTAACCTCAACCTCAAACCTAAACCTAACCCTAACCATAACCCTCATACTTACCCTTAAACTAAACCTAACCCTTAACCTAACCATAACCCTAACGCTAACCCTTACCGTTTCCCTAACCCTAACGCTAACCCTTACCGTTTCCCTAACCCAAACCCTAACCCTAACTCTAACACTAACCCTAACCCTAAACCTAACCCTAATCCTAACCCTAACCTAAACCCTAAACCTAAACCTAACCCTAAACCTTACCTTTTCCCTAACCCTAACCCTAACCCTAAACATAACCCTAACCCTAACCGTAATTCTAACCCTAACCCTAACCCTAACCCTTACCGTTACCCTAACCCTAACCCTAACCCTAAACATAAACCTAACCCTTAACCTTACCCTAACCCTAACCCTAGCCCTAAACCTAACCCTAGCCCTAACCCTAACCCTAACCCTAATGCTAAACCTAACCCTAACACTTACCCTTTCCATAACCACAAACCTAACCCTAACCCTAACCCTAACCCTTACCATTTCCCTAACTCTAACCCTAACCCTAACACTAAACCTTATCGTTTCCCTAACACTAACCCTAACCCTAAACCTAACCCTAAACCTAACGCTAACCCTAACCCTAACTCTAAACCTAACCCAAACTCTAACCCTAACCCTAACCCTAACCCTAACCCTAACCCTAGGCCTAAACCTAACCCTAGCCCTAACCCTAACCCTAACCCTAACCCTAATGCTAACCCTAATCCTAACACTTACCCTTTCCCTAACCCCAAACCTAACCCTAACCCTAACCCTAACCCTTACCGTTTTCCTAACCCTAACCCTAACCCTTATCGTTTCCCTAACCCTAACCCTAACCCTAAACCTTACCCTAACCCTGACGCTAAGGCTAACCGTAACCCTAACTCTAAACCTAACCCAAACTCTAATCCTAAACCTAACCCTAACTCTTACCGTTTCCCTAACCCTAACTCTAACCCTAACCCTAACCCTGACCCTTTCCCCTACGCTAACCCTAACCCTAACTGTAACCCTAACCCTTACCGTTTCCCTAACCCTAACCCTAATCATAACCCTAAACCTTACCGTTTCCCTAACCCTAACCCTAACCCTAACCCTAACGCTATCCCTAACCCCAACCCTAACACGAACCCTAACCCTAAACCTCACCCTTACCCTTACCCTAACCCTAAACCTAACCCTAACCTTAACCCTAACCCTCCGTTAGCCTAACCCTAACCCTAACCCTAACACTAAGCTAACCCTAACCCTAACCCTAACCCAAAACCAAACCCTAACCCTTACCCTAAACCTAACCCTTACCATTTCCCTAACCCTAACCATAACCCTAACCCAAACCCTAACCCTAACGATAACCCTAACCCTAACCCTAACCCTAACCCTTACCGTTTCCCTAACCCTAATACTAACCCTAACCCTAACCCTAACTCTAACCCTTACTGTTTCCCTAACCCTAAACCTAACCCTAACTCTAATGCTTACCGTTTCCCTAACCCTAACCCGAAACCTAACCCTAACCAGAACCCTAACCCTTACCCTAACACTAGCCCTAACCCTAACCTTTACCCTAAACTTAACCCTAACTCTAACCCTAACGCTAATCCTTACCATTTCCCTACCCCTAACCCTAACCCTAACGCTAACCCTAACCCTAAACCTTACCGTTTCTCTAACCCTAATCCTAAACCTAACCCTACCTCTAACCCTTAACGTTTCCCTAACCCTAACCCTAACCCTAACCCTAACTCTAATGATTACCGTTGCCCTAACCCTAACTCTAAACCAAACCCTAACCCGAACCCTAACCCTAAACCTAACCCTAGCCCTAACCCTAACCCTTACCTTAAACCTAACCCTAACTCTAGCCCTAACCCTAACCCTTACCATTTCCCTAACCCTAACCCTAACACTAACGCTAACCCTAACCATAACCCTTACCGTTTCCCTAACCCTAATCCTAACCCTAACCCTAACCCTAACCCTAACACTAAGCTAACCCTAACCCTAACCCTAACCCAAAACCAAACCCTAACCCTTACCCTAAACCTAACCCTTACCATTTCCCTAACCCTAACCATAACCCTAACCCAAACCCTAACCCTAACGATAACCCTAACCCTAACCCTAACCCTAACCCTTACCGTTTGCCTAACCCTAATACTAACCCTAACCCTAACCCTAACTCTAACCCTTACTGTTTCCCTAACCCTAAACCTAACCCTAACTCTAATGCTTACCGTTTCCCTAACCCTAACCCGAAACCTAACCCTAACCAGAACCCTAACCCTTACCCTAACACTAGCCCTAACCCTAACCTTTACCCTAAACTTAACCCTAACTCTAACCCTAACGCTAATCCTTACCATTTCCCTACCCCTAACCCTAACCCTAACGCTAACCCTAACCCTAAACCTTACCGTTTCTCTAACCCTAATCCTAAACCTAACCCTACCTCTAACCCTTAACGTTTCCCTAACCCTAACCCTAACCCTAACCCTAACTCTAATGATTACCGTTGCCCTAACCCTAACTCTAAACCAAACCCTAACCCGAACCCTAACCCTAAACCTAACCCTAGCCCTAACCCTAACCCTTACCTTAAACCTAACCCTAACTCTAGCCCTAACCCTAACCCTTACCATTTCCCTAACCCTAACCCTAACACTAACGCTAACCCTAACCATAACCCTTACCGTTTCCCTAACCCTAATCCTAACCCTAACCCTAACCCTAACCCTAAACCTAACACTAACCGTAACCCTAAACCTAACCCTAACCCTAACCCTAACGCTAATCCTAACCCTGTCCCTAACCATAAACCTAACCCTAACCCTAACACTAATCCTAACGCAAACCCTAACCATAACCCTAAACCTAACCCTAACCCTAACCCTTAACGTTTCCCTAACCCTAACCCTAACTCTAACAGTTACCGTTTCCCTAAACCTTATCCTAATCCTAACCCTAAACCTAACCCTAACCCTAACGCTAACCCTAACCCTAACCCTAACGCTAACCATAACCCTAACTCTAACCCTAACCCTAACCCTTACCGTTTCCCTAATCCTAATCCTAACCCTAACCCTAACCCTAACCCTAAACCTAACACTAACTATAACCCTAAACCTAACCCTAACCCTAACCCTTAACCTAACCCTAACCCTAACCATAACCATAACCCTTACCGTTTCCCTAACCCTAACCCTAACCCTAACACTAAACCTAACCCTAACCCTAACCCTAACCCTAACCCTAACGCTAACCATAACCCTAACTCTAACCCTAACCCTAACCCTAAACCTAACCCTAGCCCTAAACCTAACCCTAACCCTAACCCTAACGCTAACCCTAACCCTATCCCTAACCATAAACCTAAACCTAACCCTAACCCTAACGCTAACCCTAACCCTAACCCTAACCCTAACACTAACCCTAACACTAACCCTAACTCTAACCCTAAACTTAACCCTTACCGTTTCCCTAACCGTAACACTAATCCTAACCCTTACCTTTTCCCTAACCCTAATCCTAACCCTAACCCTAACCCTAACCCTTACCGTTTCCCTAACCCTAACCCTAACCCTAATGCTAACGCTTACGGTTTCCCTAACCCAAACCCTAACCCTAACTCTAACCCTAACCCTAACCCTAATCCTAACCCTAACCATAAACTAAACCCTAAACCTAACCCTAACCCTAACCCTAACCCTTACAGTTTCCCTAACCCTAACCCTAACACTAACCCTAAACCTTACCCTAACCCTAACCCTAAACCTAACCATAACCCGAACCCTAACCCTAACCCTAACGCTAACCCTAAAACTAAACTTTACCGTTTCCCTAACCCTAACCCTAACCCTAACCCTAACCCTAACCCTAACCCTAAACCTAACTCTTAACCTTACCCTAACCCTAACCATAGCCCTAAACCTAACCCTAGCCCTAACCCTAACCCTAATGCTAACCCTAACCCGAACACTTACCCTTTCCCTAACCCTAAAAATAACCCTAATCCTAACCCTAACCCTAACCGTTTCCCTAACCGTAACCCTAACCCTAACCCTTATCGTTTCCGTAACCCTAACCCTAAACCTAAACCGAACCCTAACCCTAACGCTAACGCTAACCCTAACCCTTACCCTAAACCTAACCCTAACCCTAACCCTAACCCTAACCATAACCCTAAACCTAACCCTTAACCTTACCCTAACCCTAACCCTAGCCCTAAACCTAAACCTAACCCTAACCCTAACAATAACCCTAACCCTAATGCTAACCCTAACCCTTACCGTTTCCCTAACCCTATCCCTAACCCTAAACATAACCCTAACTCTAACCCTAACCCTAACGCTAACCCTAACAATAACACTAACCCTAACCCTAACCCGAACCCTTACCGTTTCCCTGACACTAACCCTAACCCTAACCCTAACCCTTAGCGTTTCCCTAACCCTAACCCTAAACCTAACCCCTACTCTAAACCTAACCCTAACCCTAAGCCTAACCCTAACCCTAACGCTAAACCTAACCCTAACCCTAACCCTAACGCTAACCCTAACACTAACCCTAAACCTAACCCTACCCCTAATGGTAACCCTAACCCTAACCCTAACCCTTACCGTTTCCCTAACCCTATCCCTAATCCTAAACATAACCCTAACCCTACCCCTAACCCTAACGCTAACCCTAACAATAACCCTAACCCTAACCCGAACCCTTACCGTTTCCCTAACACTAACCCTAACCCTAACCCTAACCCTTACCGTTACCCTAATCCTAACCCTAACCCTAACCCTAAACCTAAACCTAACCCTTAACCTTACCCTAACCCTAACCCTAGCCCCAAACCTAACCCTAGCCCTAACCCTAACCCTAACCCTAATGCTAACCCTAATCCTAACACTTACCCTTTCCATAACCCCAAACCTAACGCTAACCCTAACCCTAACCCTTACCGTTTCCCTAACTCTAACCCTAACCCTAACCCTAACCCTTATCATTTTCCTAACACTAACCCTAACCCTAAACCTAACCCTAAAACTAACGCTAACGCTAACCCTAACACTAACTCTAAAACTAACCCAAACTCTAACCCTAAACCTAACCCTAACCCTTACCGTTTCCCTAACTCTTACCCTAACCCTAACCCTAACCCTAACCCTTTCCCTTACCCTAACCCTAACCCTAACCGTAACCGTAACCCTTACCGTTTCCCTAACCCTAACCCTAACCCTAACCCTAACCCTACCGTTTCCCAAACACTAACTCTTACCCTAAACATAACCCTAAACCTAACCCTAAACCAAAACGTAACTCTAACACTAATCCTAACGCTAACCCTAAACCTAATCATTACCGTTTCCCTAACCCTAACCCTAACCCTTACCCTTACCGTTACCCTAACCCTAACCATAACCCTAAACATAACCCTTAACCTTACCCTAACCCTAACCCTAGCCCTAAACCTAAACCTAGCCCTAACCCTAACCCTAACATTAAGCTAACCCTAACCCTAACCCTAACCCAAAACCTAACCCTAAGTCTAACCCTAACCTTAACCCTAACCCTTACCATTTCCCTAACCCTAACACTAACCCTAACCCAAACCCTAACCCTAACGCTAACCCTAACCCCAACCCTAACCCTAACACTAACCCTAACCCTCACCCTTACACTAACCCTAACCCTAAACCTAACCCTAACCCTAACCCTTACCGTTTCCCTAACCCTAACCCTAACCCTAATGCTAACCCTTACCGTTTCCCTAACACAAACCCTAACCCTAACTCTAACCCTAACCCTAACCCTAACCCTAACCTAAACCCTAAACCTAACCCTAACCCGAACCCTTACCGTTTCCCTAACCCTAAACCTAACCCTAAACTTAAGCCTAAACCTAACCCTAAACCTAACCGTAACCCTAACCCTAACCCTAAGGCTAAGCCTAAACCTAATCGTTACCGTTTCCCTAACCCTAACCCTTATAGTTACCCTAACCCTAACCCTAACCCTAACCCAAAACCTAACCCTTAACCTTACCCTAACCCTAACCCTAGCCCTAACCCTAACCCTAACCCTAACCCTAATGCTAACCCTAACCCTAACACTTACCCTTTCCCTAACCCCAAACCTAACCCTAACCCTAACCCTAACCCTTACCGTTCTCCTAACCCTAACCCTAACCCTAACCCTTATCGTTTCCCTAACCCTAACCCTAACCCTAAACCTAACCCTAACCCTGACGCTAACGCTAACCCTAACCCTAACTTTAAACCTAACCCAAACTCTAATCCTAAACCTAAGCCTAACTCTTACCGTTTCCCTAACCCTAACCCTAACCCTAACCCTTTCCCTTACGCTAACCCTAACCCTAACCGTAACCTTAACCCTTACCGTTTCCCTAACCCTAACCCTAACCATAACCCTAACCCTTACCGTTTCCCTAACCCTAACCCTAACCCTAACCCTAACCTAACGCTATCCCTAACCCCAACCCTAACACGAACCCTAACCCTAAACCTCACCCTTACCCTTACCCTAACCCTAAAGCTAACACTAAACCTACCCCTAACCCTACCGTCCCCCTAACCCTAACCCTAACCCTAACACTAAGCTAACCCTAACCCTAACCCTAACCCAAAACCTAACCCTAACCCTTACCCTAAACCTAACCCTTACCATATCCCTAACCCTAACCCTAACCCTAACCCTAACCCTGACCCTCACCATAACCCTAACCCTAACCTAACCCTAACCCTAACCATAACCCTAACCCTAACCATAACCCTAACCCTAACCCTTACCCTAACCCTAATCCTTACCCTTACATTAAACCTAACCCTAACCCTAACTCGAACCCTAACCCTGACCCTAATCCTTACCGTACCCTAACCCTAACCCTAACCCTAACACTAAACCTAACCCTAACCCTAACCCTAACTCTAACCATAACCCTAACCCTAACACTTACCGTTTCCCGAACCCTAACCCTAACCCTAACACTAACCCTATCCCTAACCGTAACCCTAACCCTAACTCTAACGCTAACCCTAACCCTAACCCTAACCCTAAACCTAACCCTAACCCTTACCCTAATCCTAACCCTAACCTTAACCCTAACCCTAAACCTAACCGTAACCCTTACCGTTTCCCTAACCCTAACCCTAACCCTAAAGCTAACCCTAACCCTAACCCTACCCTAACCCAAACCCTAACCCTAACCTAACCCTAATCCTAACACTAATCCTTACGGTTTCCCTAACCCTAACCCTAACCCTAACCCTAACACTAAACCTAACCCTAACCCTAACCCTAACCCTTACCCTAATCCTAACCCTAACCCTAACCCTAAACCTATCCCTAACCCTAACCCTAACGCTAACCCTAACCCTAAACCTAACCCTAAACCTAACCTGAACCATTACCGTTTCACTAACCCTAACCCTAACCCTAACCCTTACCCTAACCCTGACCCTAACCCTAACCCTAACCCTAACCCTTATCATATCCCTAACCCTAACCCTAACCCTAACACTAAACCTATCCCTAACCCTAACCATAACCCTTACCATTTCCCTAACCCTAACCCTAACCCTAAACTAAACCTAACCCTAACCCTAACCCTAACACTAAACCTAACCATAACCCAAACCCTAACACTAACCCTAACCCTAACCCTACCTCTAACCCTAAACCGACCCGAATCCTTACCGTTTCCCTAACCCTAACCCTAACCCTAAACCTAATCCTAACCCTAACCATAAACCTAATCCTAACCCTAACTCTTACCCTAACCCTTACCGTTTCCCTAACCCTAACCCTAACGATAACCCTAACCCTAACGCTAACCCTAACCCTAACCCTAACCTAAACCTAACCCTAACCCTTACCGTTTCCCTAACCCTAACCCTAACACTAAACCTAACCATAACCCAAACCCTAACACTAACCCTAACCCTAACCCTACCTCTAACCCTAAACCGAACCCGAACCCTTACCGTTTCCCTAACCCTAACCCTAACCCTAAACCTAATCCTAACCCTAACCCTAACCCTCACGTTAACCCTTAACCTAACCCTATCCCTAACCCTAACCTTAACCCTAACCCTAAACCTAACCCTAACCCTTACCCTAACCCTAACCCTAACGCTAACCCTAACCATAAACCTAACCCGAAACTTAAACCTAACCCTAATCCTAACCCTACCCCTAACCCTAACCCTAACCCTAACCTAACCCTAACCCTAACCCTAATCCTTACGGTTTCCCTAACCCTAACCCTAACCCTAACACTAAACCTAACCCTAACCCTAACCCTAAACTTAACCCTAACCCTAACCCTAACCCGAATCCTAAACCTAAGCCTAACCCTAACCCTAACCCTAACGCTAACCCTAACCCCAACCTAACCCTTACCCTTACCCTAACCGTAACCCTAACCCTAATCCTAATACTTACCGTTATCCTAACCCTAACCCTAACACTAACCCTAACACTAAACCTAACCCTAACCCTAACCCTAACCCTAACCCTTACCGTTTCCCTAACCCTAACCCTAACCCTAACCCTAACCCTAACACTAACCTTAACCAAACCCTTACCCTTACCCTAAACCTAACCCGAAACCTAAGCCGAACAGTTACCATTTACCTAACCCTAACACTAACCCTAAACTAATCCTAACCCTAACTCTGCCCCTAACCCTAACCCTAACCCTAACCCTAACCCTATCCCTAACCCGAACCCTAACCCTAACCCTAAACCTAACCCTAAGTCTTACCGTTTCCCTAACCCTAACCCTAACCCTAAACCTAACCCTAACCCTTACCGTTTCCCTGTCACTAACCCTAACCCTAACACTAAACCTAACTCTAACCCTAACTCTTAAACCTAACTCTATCCCTAACCCTAACCCTAACCCTAACCCTAACCCTAACCCTAACCCTAACCCTAAACATTACCCTTACCGTAAACCTAACCATAAACATAACCCTAACCCTAACCCTTACCTTTACCGTATCCCTAACCCTACCCCTAACACTAACACTAAACCTAACTGTAACCCTAAACCTTACCCTAACCCTAACCCTAACCCTAACCCTAACCCTAAACTTAACCCAAACCCTAACCCTAACCCTAACGCTAACCCTAACCTTAACGCTTACCGTTTCCCTAACCCTAACCCTAAACCTAATACTAACCCTAACCCTAACCCCAACCCTAAACCTAACGCTACCCCTAACACTAACCCTAAACCTAACCCTAAACCTTACCGTTTCCCTAACCCTAACCCTAATCCTAAACCTAACCCTAACCCAATCCCTAACCCTAACGCTAACCCTAACCCTAAACCTATCCCTAACCCTAACCCGTACCCTTACCCTAACCCTAACCCTAACACTAACCCTAACCCTTACCTTTTCCCTAACCCTAACCCTAACCCTAAACGTAACCCTAAACCTAACCCTAACCCTAACCCTAATCCTTACGGTTTCCCTAACCCTAACCCTAAACCTAACCCAACACTAAAGCTAACCCTAACCCTAACCCTAACCCTAACTCTAAACCTAATCCTAACCCTAACCCTAACCCTTACCGTTTCCCTAACCCTAACCCTAACCCTGAACCTAACCCTAACCCTAACCCTAACCCTTACGGTTTCACTAATCCTAACCCTAACCCTAAACCTAACACTAAACCTAACCCTAACCCTAACCGTAAACCTAACCCTAACTCTAACCCTAACACTAACCCTAACCCTTACCGTTTCCCTAACCCTAACCCTAACCCTAACCCTAACCCTAACCCTAATCCTTACGGTTTCCCTAACCCTAACCCTAACCCTAACGCTAACACTAAACATAACCCTAACCCTAACCCTAACACTAACCCTAACCCTAACCCTTACCGTTTACCTAAACCTAACCCTAATTCTAACCCTAACCCTTAGAGTTTCCCTAATCCTAACCCTAACCCGAACCCTAAACGTAATGCTAACCCTAACCCTAACACTTAACGTTTCCCTAACCCTAACCCTGACACTAACCCTAAGCCTAACCCTTACCCTAAACCTAACCCTTACCCTAAAGGTAACCCTAACCCTAACCCTAATCCTAACCCTAACCCTAACCCTAACCAAACCCTAACCCTAACCCTAAACCTAATCCTAACCCTAACCCTAACATTAATCCTTACCGTTTCCCTAACCCTAACCCTAACCCTAACAATAACGCTAACCCAAACCCTAACCCTAAACCTTACGCTAACCCTTACCATTTCCCTAACCCTAACCCTAACACTAACCCTATCCCTAACCGTAACCCTAACCCTAACTCTAACGCTAACCCTAACCCTAAACCTAAACCTAACCCTAACCCTTACCCTAATCCTAACCCTAACCTTAATCCTAACCCTAAACCTAACCGTAACCCTTACCGTTTCCGTAACCCTAACCCTAACCCTAAACCTAACCCTAACCCTAACCCTACCCTAACCCAAACCCTAACCCTAACCTAACCCTAATCCTAACATTAATCCTTACGGTTTCCCTAACCCTAACCCTAACCCTAACCCTAAACCTAACACTAAACCTAACCCTAACCCTAACCCTAACAATAACCCTTACCCTAATCCTAACCCTAACCCTAAACCTATCCCTAACCCTAAACCTAACGCTAACCCTAACCCTAAAACTAACCCTAAACCTAACCTGAACCATTACCGTTTCACTAACCCTAACCCTAACCCTAACCCTAAACCTTACCCTAACCCTAACCCTAACCCTAACCCTAACCCTAACCCTTATCATATCCCTAACCCTAACCCTAACCCTAACACTAAACCTATCCCTAACCCTAACCCTAACCCTTACCATTTCCCTAACCCTAACCCTAACCCTAAACTAAACCTAACCCTAACCCTAACCCTAAACCTAATCCTAACCCTAACCCTTACCCTAACCCTTACCATTTCCCTAACCCTAACCCTAACGATAACCCTAACCCTAACACTAACCCTAACACTAAACCTAACCCTAACCCTAACCCTAACCCTAACCCTTACCGTTTCCCTAACCCTAACCCTAACCCTAACACTAACCTTAACCAAACCCTTACCCTTACCCTAAACCTAACCCGAAACCTAAGCCGAACAGTTACCATTTACCTAACCCTAACACTAACCCTAAACTAATCCTAACCCTAACTCTGCCCCTAACCCTAACCCTAACCCTAACCCTAACCCTATCCCTAACCTGAACCCTAACCCTAACCCTAAACCTAACCCTAAGTCTTACCGTTTCCCTAACCCTAACCCTAACCCTAAACCTAACCCTAACCCTTACCATTTCCCTATCACTAACCCTAACCCTAACACTAAACCTAACTCTAACCCTAACTCTTAAACCTAACTCTATCCCTAAACCTAACACTAACTCTAACCCTAACCTTAACCCTAACACTAAACATTACCCTTACCGTAAACCTAACCATAAACATAACCCTAACCCTAACCCTTAACTTTACCGTATCCCTAACCCTACCCCTAACACTAACACTAAACCTAACTGTAACCCTAAACCTTACCCTAACCCTAACCCTAACCCTAACCCTAAACTTAACCCAAACCCTAACCCTAACCCTAACGCTAACCCTAACCTTAACCCTTACCGTTTCCCTAACCCTAACCCTAAACCTAATACTAACCCTAACCCTAACCCCAACCCTAAACCTAACGCTACCCCTAACACTAACCCTAAACCTAACCCTAACCCTTACCGTTTCCCTAACCCTAACCCTAATCCTAAACCTAAACCTAACCCAATCCCTAACCCTAACGCTAACCCTAACCCTAAACCTATCCCTAACCCTAACCCTTACCCTTACCCTAACCCTAACCCTAACACTAACCCTAACCCTTACCTTTTCCCTAACCCTAACCCTAACCCTAAACGTAACCCTAAACCTAACCCTAACCCTAACCCTAATCCTTACGGTTTCCCTAACCCTAACCCTAACCCTAACCCAACACTAAAGCTAACCCTAACCCTAACCCTAACCCTAACTCTAAACCTAATCCTAACCCTAACCCTAACCCTTACCGTTTCCCTAACCCTAACCCTAATCCTAAACCTAACCCTAACACAATCCCTAACCCTAACGCTAACCCTAACCCTAAACCTATCCCTAACCCTAGCCCTTACCCTTACCCTAACCCTAACACTAACCCTAACCCTTACCTTTTCCCTAACCCTAACCCTAACCCTAAACGTAACCCTAAACCTAACCCTAACCCTAACCCTAATCCTTACGGTTTCCCTAACCCTAACCCTAACCCTAACCCAAAACTGAAGCTAACCCTAACCCTAACCCTAACCCTAACTCTAAACCTAATCCTAACCCTAACCATAACCCTTACCGTTTCCCTAACCCTAACCCTAACCCTGAACCTAACCCTAACCCTAACCCTAACCCTTACGGTTTCACTAATCCTAACCCTAAACCTAACACTAAACCTAACCCTAACCCTAACCGTAAACCTAACCCTAAATCTAACCCTAACCCTAACCCTAACCCTTACCGTTTCCCTAACCCTAACCCTAACCCTAACCCTAACCCTAATCCTTACGGTTTCCCTAACCCTAACCCTAACCCTAACGCTAACACTAAACATAACCCTAACCCTAACCCTAACACTAACCCTAACCCTAACCCTTACCGTTTACCTAAACCTAACCCTAATTCTAACCCTAACCCTTAGAGTTTCCCTAATCCTAACCCTAACCCGAACCCTAAACGTAATGCTAACCCTAACCCTAACACTTAACGTTTCCCTAACCCTAACCCTGACACTAACCCTAAGCCTAACCCTTACCCTAAACCTAACCCTTACCCTAAAGGTAACCCTAACCCTAACCCTAATCCTAACCCTAACCCTAACCCTAACCAAACCCTAACCCTAACCCTAAACCTAATCCTAACCCTAACCCTAACATTAATCCTTACCGTTTCCCTAACCCTAACCCTAACCCTAACAATAACGCTAACCCAAACCCTAACCCTAAACCTTACGCTAACCCTTACCATTTCCCTAACCCTAACCCTAACACTAACCCTATCCCTAACCGTAACCCTAACCCTAACTCTAACGCTAACCCTAACCCTAAACCTAAACCTAACCCTAACCCTTACCCTAATCCTAACCCTAACCTTAATCCTAACCCTAAACCTAACCGTAACCCTTACCGTTTCCGTAACCCTAACCCTAACCCTAAACCTAACCCTAACCCTAACCCTACCCTAACCCAAACCCTAACCCTAACCTAACCCTAATCCTAACATTAATCCTTACGGTTTCCCTAACCCTAACCCTAACCCTAACCCTAAACCTAACACTAAACCTAACCCTAACCCTAACCCTAACAATAACCCTTACCCTAATCCTAACCCTAACCCTAAACCTATCCCTAACCCTAAACCTAACGCTAACCCTAACCCTAAAACTAACCCTAAACCTAACCTGAACCATTACCGTTTCACTAACCCTAACCCTAACCCTAACCCTAAACCTTACCCTAACCCTAACCCTAACCCTAACCCTAACCCTAACCCTTATCATATCCCTAACCCTAACCCTAACCCTAACACTAAACCTATCCCTAACCCTAACCCTAACCCTTACCATTTCCCTAACCCTAACCCTAACCCTAAACTAAACCTAACCCTAACCCTAACCCTAAACCTAATCCTAACCCTAACCCTTACCCTAACCCTTACCATTTCCCTAACCCTAACCCTAACGATAACCCTAACCCTAACACTAACCCTAACACTAAACCTAACCCTAACCCTAACCCTAACCCTAACCCTTACCGTTTCCCTAACCCTAACCCTAACCCTAACACTAACCTTAACCAAACCCTTACCCTTACCCTAAACCTAACCCGAAACCTAAGCCGAACAGTTACCATTTACCTAACCCTAACACTAACCCTAAACTAATCCTAACCCTAACTCTGCCCCTAACCCTAACCCTAACCCTAACCCTAACCCTATCCCTAACCTGAACCCTAACCCTAACCCTAAACCTAACCCTAAGTCTTACCGTTTCCCTAACCCTAACCCTAACCCTAAACCTAACCCTAACCCTTACCATTTCCCTATCACTAACCCTAACCCTAACACTAAACCTAACTCTAACCCTAACTCTTAAACCTAACTCTATCCCTAAACCTAACACTAACTCTAACCCTAACCTTAACCCTAACACTAAACATTACCCTTACCGTAAACCTAACCATAAACATAACCCTAACCCTAACCCTTAACTTTACCGTATCCCTAACCCTACCCCTAACACTAACACTAAACCTAACTGTAACCCTAAACCTTACCCTAACCCTAACCCTAACCCTAACCCTAAACTTAACCCAAACCCTAACCCTAACCCTAACGCTAACCCTAACCTTAACCCTTACCGTTTCCCTAACCCTAACCCTAAACCTAATACTAACCCTAACCCTAACCCCAACCCTAAACCTAACGCTACCCCTAACACTAACCCTAAACCTAACCCTAACCCTTACCGTTTCCCTAACCCTAACCCTAATCCTAAACCTAAACCTAACCCAATCCCTAACCCTAACGCTAACCCTAACCCTAAACCTATCCCTAACCCTAACCCTTACCCTTACCCTAACCCTAACCCTAACACTAACCCTAACCCTTACCTTTTCCCTAACCCTAACCCTAACCCTAAACGTAACCCTAAACCTAACCCTAACCCTAACCCTAATCCTTACGGTTTCCCTAACCCTAACCCTAACCCTAACCCAACACTAAAGCTAACCCTAACCCTAACCCTAACCCTAACTCTAAACCTAATCCTAACCCTAACCCTAACCCTTACCGTTTCCCTAACCCTAACCCTAACCCTGAACCTAACCCTAACCCTAACCCTAACCCTTACGGTTTCACTAATCCTAACCCTAACCCTAAACCTAACACTAAACCTAACCCTAACCCTAACCGTAAACCTAACCCTAACTCTAACCCTAACACTAACCCTAACCCTTACCGTTTCCCTAACCCTAACCCTAACCCTAACCCTAACCCTAACCCTAAACCTAACCCTAACCCTAACACTAACCCTAACCCTAACCCTTACCGTTTACCTAAACCTAACCCTAATTCTAACCATAACCCTTAGAGTTTCCCTAATCCTAACCCTAACCCGAACCCTAAACGTAACGCTAACCCTAACCCTAACACTTAACGTTTCCCTAACCCTAACCCTAACACTAACCCTAAGCCTAACCCTTACCCTAAACCTAACCCTTACCCTAAAGGTAACCCTAACCCTAACCCTAATCCTAACCCTAACCCTAACCCTAACCAAACCCTAACCCTAACCCTAAACCTAATCCTAACCCTAACCCTAACATTAATCCTTACCGTTTCCCTAACCCTAACCCTAACCCTAACAATAACGCTAACCCAAACCTTAACCCTAAACCTTACGCTAACCCTTACCGTTTCCCTAACCCTAACCCTAACACTAACCCTATCCCTAACCGTAACCCTAACCCTAACTCTAACGCTAACCCTAAACCTAACCCTAACCCTAAACCTAACCCTAACCCTTACCCTAATCCTAACCCTAACCTTAATCCTAACCCTAAACCTAACCGTAACCCTTACCGTTTCCGTAACCCTAACCCTAACCCTAAACCTAACCCTAACCCTAACCCTACCCTAACCCAAACCCTAACCCTAACCTAACCCTAATCCTAACATTAATCCTTACGGTTTCCCTAACCCTAACCCTAACCCTAACCCTAACCCTATCACTAAACCTAACCCTAACCCTAACCCTAACAATAACCCTTACCCTAATCCTAACCCTAACCCTAAACCTATCCCTAACCTAACCCTAACGCTAACCCTAACCCTAAAACTAACCCTAAACCTAACCTGAACCATTACCGTTTCACTAACCCTAACCCTAACCCTAACCCTAAACCTTACCCTAACCCTAACACTAACCCTAACCCTAACCCTTATCATATCCCTAACCCTAACCCTAACCCTAACACTAACCTATCCCTAACCCTAACCCTAACCCTTACCATTTCCCTAACCCTAACCCTAACCCTAAACTAAACCTAACCCTAACCCTAACCCTAAACCTAATCCTAACCCTAACCCTTACCCTAACCCTTACCATTTCCCTAACCCTAACCCTAACGATAACCCTAACCCTAACGCTAACCCTAACCCTAACCTAAACCTAACCCTAACCCTTACCGTTTCCCTAACCCTAACCCTAACACTAAACCTAATCCTAACCCTAACCCTAACCCTCACGGTAACCCTTAACCTAACCCTATCCCTAACCCTAACCTTAACCCTAACCCTAAACCTAACCCTAACCCTTACCCTAACCCTAACCCTAACGCTAACCCTAACCATAAGCCTAACCCAAAACTTAACCCTAACCCTAATCCTAACCCTAACCCTAACCCTAACCTAACCCTAACCCTAACCCTAATCCTTACGGTTTCCGTAACCCTAACCCTAACCCTAACACTAAACCTAACCCTAACCCTAACCCTAAACCTAACCCTAACCCTAACCCTAACCCGAATCCTAAACCTAAGCCTAACCCTAACCCTAACCCTAACGCTAACCCTAACCCCAACCTAACCCTTACCCTTACCCTAACCCTAACCCTAACCCTAACCCTTACCTTTTCCCTAACCCTAACCCTAACCCTAATACTTACCGTTATCCTAACCTTAACCCTAACACTAACCCTAACACTAAACCTAACCCTAACCCTTACCGTTTCCCTATCACTAACCCTAACCCTAACACTAAACCTAACTCTAACCCTAACTCTTAAACCTAACTCTATCCCTAAACCTAACACTAACTCTAACCCTAACCTTAACCCTAATACTAAACATTACCCTTACCGTAAACCTAACCATAAACATAACCCTAACCCTAACCCTTACCTTTACCGTATCCCTAACCCTACCCCTAACACTAACACTAAACCTAACTGTAAACCTAAACCTTACCCTAACCCTAACCCTAACCCTAACCCTAACCCTAACCCTAAACTTAACCCAAACCCTAACCCTAACCCTAACGCTAACCCTAACCTTAACCCTTACCGTTTCCCTAACCGTAACCCTAAACCTAATACTAACCCTAACCCTAACCCCAACCCTAAACCTAACGCTACCCCTAACACTAACCCTAAACCTAACCCTAACCCTCACCGTTTCCCTAACCCTAACCCTAATCCTAAACATAACCCTAACCCAATCCCTAACCCTAACGCTAACCCTAACCCTAAACCTATCCCTAACCCTAACCCTTACCCTTACCCTAACCCTAACACTAACCCTAACCCTTACCTTTTCCCTAACCGTAACCCTAACCCTAAACGTAACCCTAAACATAACCCTAACCCTAACCCTAATCCTTACGGTTTCCCTAACCCTAACCCTAACCCTAACCCAACACTAAAGCTAACCCTAACCCTAACCCTAAACCTAAACCTAATCCTAACCCTAACCCTAACCCTAACCCTTACCGTTTCCCTAACCCTAACCCTAACCCTAAACCTTACGCTAACCCTTACCGTTTCCCTAACCCTAACCCTAACACTAACCTATCCCTAACCCTAACCCTAACCCTAACTCTAATGCTAACCCTAACCCTAACCCTAACCCTAAACCTAACCCTAACCCTTACCCTAATCCTAACCCTAACCTTAATCCTAACCCTAAACCTAACCGTAACCCTTACCGTTTCCCTAACCCTAACCCTAACCCTAAACCTAACCCTAACCCTAACCCTACCCTAACCCAAACCCTAACCCTAACCTAACCCTAATCCTAACACTAATCCTTACGGTTTCCCTAACCCTAACACTAACCCTAACCCTAACCCTAACCCTAACCCTAAACCTAATCCTAACCCTAACCCTAACCCTAACCCTTACCCTAATCCTAACCCTAACCCTAAACCTATCCCTAACCCTAACCCTAACGCTAACCCTAACCCTAAACCTAACCCTAAACCTAACCTGAACCATTACCGTTTCACTAACCCTAACCCTAACCCTAACCCTTACCCTAACCCTAACCCTAACCCTAACCCTTATCATATCCCTAACCCTAACCCTAACCCTAACACTAAACCTATCCCTAACCCTAACCCTAACCCTTACCATTTCCCTAACCCTAACCCTAACCCTAAACTAAACCTAACCCTAACCCTAACCCTAAACCTAATCCTAACCCTAAACCTTACCCTAACCCTTACCTTTTCCCTAACCCTAACCCTAACGATAACCCTAACCCTAACGCTAACCCTAACCCTAACCTAAACCTAACCCTAACCCTTACCGTTTCCCTAACCCTAACCCTAACACTAAACCTAACCATAACCCAAACCCTAACACTAACCCTAACCCTAACCCTACCTCTAACCCTAAACCGAACCCGAACCCTTACCGTTTCCCTAACCCTAACCCTAACCCTAAACCTAATCCTAACCCTAACCCTAACCCTCACGGTAACCCTTAACCTAACCCTATCCCTAACCCTAACCTTAACCCTAACCCTAAACCTAACCCTAACCCTTACCCTAACCCTAACCCTAACGCTAACCCTAACCATAAACCTAACCCCAAACTTAACCCTAACCCTAATACTAACCTAACCCTAACCCTAACCCTAACCCTAACCTAACCCTAACCCTAACCCTAATCCTTACGGTTTCCCTAACCCTAACCCTAACCCTAACACTAAACCTAACCCTAAACCTAACCCTAAACCTAAACCTAACCCTAACCCTAACCCTAACCCGCATCCTAAACCTAAGCCTAACCCTAACCCTAACCCTAACGCTAACCCTAACCCCAACCTAACCCTTACCCTTACCCTAACCCTAACCCTAACCCTAAACCTTACCTTTTCCCTAACCCTAACCCTAACCCTAACCCTTACCGTTTCCCTAACCCTAACCCTAACCCTAAACCTAACCCTAACACTAACCTTAACCAAACCCTTACCCTTACCCTAAACCTAACCCGAAACCTAAACCGAACAGTTACCATTTACCTAACCCTAACACTAACCCTAAACCTAATCCTAACCCTAACTCTACCCCTACCCCTAACCCTAACCCTAACCCTAACCCTAACCCTATCCCTAAACAGAACCCTAACCCTAACCCTAAACCTAACCCTAAGCCTTACCGTTTCCCTAACCCTAACCCTAACCCTAAACCTAACCCTAACCCTTACCGTTTCCCTATCACTAACCCTAACCCTAACACTAAACCTAACTCTAACCCTAACTCTTAAACCTAACTCTAACCCTAAACCTAACACTAACTCTAACCCTAAACTTAACCCTAACACTAACCATTACCCTTACCGTAAACCTAACCATAAACATAACCCTAACCCTTACCTTTACCGTATCCCTAACCCTACCCCTAACACTAACACTAAACCTAACTGTAACCCTAACCCTTACCCTAACCCTAACCCTAACCCTAACCATAACCATAACCCTAAACTTAACCCAAACCCTAACCCTAACCCTAACGCTAACCCTAAACTTAACCCTTACCGTTTCCCTAACCCTAACCCTAAACCTAATACTAACCCTAACCCTAACCCCAACCCTAAACCTAACGCTACCCCTAACACTAACCCTAAACCTAACCCTAACCCTTACCGTTTCCCTAACCCTAACCCTAATCCTAAACCTAACCCTAACACAATCCCTAACCCTAACGCTAACCCTAACCCTAAACCTATCCCTAACCCTAAACCTTACCCTTACCCTAACCCTAACACTAACCCTAACCCTTACCTTTTCCCTAACGCTAACCCTAACCCTAACCCTTACCCTAATCCTAACCCTAACCTTAACCCTAACCCTAAACCAAACCGTAACCCTTATCGTTTCCCTAACCCTAACCCTAACCCTAAACCTAACCCTAACCCTAACCCTACCCTAACCCAAACCCTAACCCTAACCTAACCCTAATCCTAACACTAATCCTTACGGTTTCCCTAACCCTAACCCTAACCCTAACCCTAACCCTTACCCTAATCCTAACCCTAACCCTAAACCTATCCCTAACCCTAACCCTAACGCTAACCCTAACCCTAAACCTAACCCTAAACCTAACCTGAACCATTACCGTTTCACTAACCCTAACCCTAACCCTAACCCTTACCCTAACCCTAACCCTAAACCTAACCCTAACCCTTATCATATCCCTAACCCTAACCCTAACACTAACAGTAAACCTATCCCTAACCCTAACCCTAACCCTTACCATTTCCCTAACCCTAACCCTAAACCTAAACTAAATCTAACCCTAACCCTAACCCTAAACCGAATCCTAACCCTAAACCTTACCCTAACCCTTACCGTTTCCCTAACCCTAACCCTAACGATAACCCTAACCCTAACGCTAACCCTAACCCTAACGTAAACCTAACCCTAACCCTTACCGTTTCCCTAAACCTAACCCTAACACTAAACCTAACCATAACCCAAACCCTAACACTAACCCTAACCCTAACCCTACCTCTAACCCTAAACCGAACCCGAACCCTTACCGTTTCCCTAACCCTAACCCTAACCCTAAACCTAATCCTAAACCTAACCCTAACCCTCACGGTAACCCTTAACCTAACCCTATCCCTAACCCTAACCTTAACCCTAACCCTAAACCTAACCCTAACCCTTACCCTAACCCTAACCCTAACGCTAACCCTAACCATAAACCTAACCCAAATCTTAACCCTAACCCTAATCCTAACCTAACCCTAACCCCAACCCTAACCCTAACCTAACCCTAACCCTAACCCTAATCCTTACGGTTTCCCTAACCCTAACCCTAACCCTAACACTAAACCTAACCATAAACCTAACCCTAAACCTAAACCTAACCCTAACCCTATCCCTAACCCGCATCCTAAACCTAAGCCTAACCCTAACCCTAACCCTAACGCTAACCCTAACCCCAACCTAACCCTTACCCTTACCCTAACCCTAACCCTAACCCTAACCCTTACCTTTTCCCTAACCCTAACCCTAACCCTAATACTTACCGTTATCCTAACCCTAACCCTAACACTAACCCTAACACTAAACCTAACCCTAACCCTAACCCTAACCTTAACCCTAACCCTTACCGTTTCCCTAACCCTAACCCTAACCCTAACCCTAACCCTAACACTAACCTTAACCAAACCCTTACCCTTACCCTAAACCTAACCCGAAACCTAAACCGAACAGTTACCATTTACCTAACCCTAACACTAACCCTAAACCTAATCCTAACCCTAACTCTACCTCTAACCCTAACCCTAACCCTAACCCTAACCCTATCCCTAAACAGAACCCTAACCCTAACCCTAAACCTAACCCTAAGCCTTACCGTTTCCCTAACCCTAACCCTAACCCTAAACCTAACCCTAACCCTTACCGTTTCCCTATCACTAACCCTAACCCTAACACTAAACCTAACTCTAACCCTAACTCTTAAACCTAACTCTAACCCTAAACCTAACACTAACTCTAACCCTAACCTTAACCCTAACACTAAACATTACCCTTACCGTAAACCTAACCATAAACATAACCCTAACCCTAACCCTTACCTTTACCGTATCCCTAACCCTAACCCCTAACACTAACACTAAACCTAACTGTAACCCTAAACCTTACCCTAACCCTAACCCTAACCCTAACCCTAAACTTAACCGAAACCCTAACCCTAACCCTAACGCTAACCCTAACCTTAACCCTTACCGTTTCCCTAACCCTAACCCTAAACCTAATACTAACCCTAACCCTAACCCCAACCCTAAACCTAACGCTACCCCTAACACTAACCCTAAACCTAACCCTAACCCTTACCGTTTCCCTAACCCTAACCCTAATCCTAAACCTAACCCTAACCCAATCCCTAACCCTAACGCTAACCCTAACCCTAAACCTATCCCTAACCCTAGCCCTTACCCTTACCCTAACCCTAACACTAACCCTAACCCTTACCTTTTCCCTAACCCTAACCCTAACCCTAAACGTAACCCTAAACCTAACCCTAACCCTAACCCTAATCCTTACGGTTTCCCTAACCCTAACCCTAACCCTAACCCAAAACTGAAGCTAACCCTAACCCTAACCCTAACCCTAACTCTAAACCTAATCCTAACCCTAACCATAACCCTTACCGTTTCCCTAACCCTAACCCTAACCCTGAACCTAACCCTAACCCTAACCCTAACCCTTACGGTTTCACTAATCCTAACCCTAAACCTAACACTAAACCTAACCCTAACCCTAACCGTAAACCTAACCCTAAATCTAACCCTAACCCTAACCCTAACCCTTACCGTTTCCCTAACCCTAACCCTAACCCTAACCCTAACCCTAATCCTTACGGTTTCCCTAACCCTAACCCTAACCCTAACGCTAACACTAAACATAACCCTAACCCTAACCCTAACACTAACCCTAACCCTAACCCTTACCGTTTACCTAAACCTAACCCTAATTCTAACCCTAACCCTTACAGTTTCCCTAATCCTAACCCTAACCCGAACCCTAAACATAACGCTAACCCTAACCCTAACACTTACCGTTTCCCTAACCCTAACCCTAACACTAACCCTAAGCCTAACCCTTACCCTAACCCTAACCCTTACCCTAAAGGTAACCCTAACACTAACCCTAATCCTAACCCTAACCCTAACCCTAACCTAACCCTAAACCTAACCCTAAACCTAATCCTAACCCTAACCCTAACCCTAATCCTTACCGTTTCCCTAACCCTAACCCTAACCCTAACAATAACGCTAACCCAAACCCTAACCCTAAACCTTACGCTAACCCTTACCGTTTCCCTAACCCTAAACCTAACACTAAACCTAACCCTAACCCTAACCCTAACACTAACCCTAAACCTAACCTTACTTCTAACCCTAATCCTAACCCGAATCCTTACCGTTTCCCTAACCCTAACCCTAACCCTAAACGTAACCCTAACCCTAACCCTAACCGTAACCCTAACCCTAATCCTTACCGTTTCCCTAACCCTAACCCTAATCTAACCCTAACACTAAACCTAACCCTAACCCTAACCCTAACTCTAAACCTAACCCTATACCTAACCCTTACCGTATCCCTAACCCTAACCCTAACCCTAACACTATACCTAACCCTAACCCTAACCCTAAACCTAACCCTAACCCTAACCCTAATCCTAAACCTAAGCCTAACCCTAACCCTAACCCTAACGCTAACCCTAACCCCAACCTAACCCTTACCCTTACCCTAACCCTAACCCTAACCCTAACCCTTACCTTTTCCCTAACCCTAACCCTAACCCTAACCCTAATACTTACCGTTTTCCCAACCCTAACCCTAACACTAACCCTAACACTAAACCTAACCCTAACCCTAACCCTAACCCTAACCCTAACTCTAACCCTAAACCTAAACCTAACCCTAACCCTTACCGTTTCCCTAACCCTAACCCTAACCCTAACCCTAACAGTAACACTAACCTTAACCAAACCCTTACCCTTACCCTAAACCTAACCCTAAACCTAAACCGAACAGTTACCATTTACCTAAACCTAACCCTAACCCTAAACCTAACCTTAACCCTAACTCTACCCCTAACCCTAACCCTAACCCTAACCCTAACCCTTACCGTTTCCCTAACCCTACCCTAACCCTAACCCTTACCTTTTCTCTAACCATAGCCCTAACCCTAATTCTAACCCTAACCCTTACCGTTTCCCTAAACCTAACCCTAACCCTAAACCTAACCCTAACCCTAACCCTAAACCTAAGCCGAACCCTAACCCTAAATTTAACCCAAACCCTAACCAATAACCCTAACGCTAACCCAAACCTTAACCCTTACCCTTTCCCTAACCCTACCCTAACCCTAACCCTAACCCTCACCCGAACACTAACCCTAACCAAACCCTTACCCTTACCCTAAACCTAACCCTAAACCTAACCCTAACCCTAACCCTTACCGTTTCCCTAACCCTAAGCCTAACCCTAACCCTAAACCTAACCCTAACCCTATCCCTAACCCTAACCCTAACCCTAACCCTAAACCTAACCCTAAGCCTTACCGTTTCCCTAACCATAACCCTAACCCTAACCCTAAACCTAACCCTAACCCTTACCGTTTCCCTATCACAAACCCTAACCCTAACACTAAACCTAACTCTAACCCTAACTCTTAAACCTAACTCTAACTCTAACCCTAACACTAACCCTAACCCTAACCTTAACCCTAACACTAACCATTACCCTTACCGTAAACCTCACCATAAACATAACCCTAACCCTAACCCTTACCTTTACCATATCCCTAACCCTACCCCTAACACTAACACTAAACCTAACTGTAACCCTAACCCTTACCCTAACCCTAACCCTAACCCTTACTGTTTCCCTAACCCTAACACTAAACCTAACCGTAACCCTAACCCCAAACTTAACCCTAACCATAAACCTAACCCTAACCCTAACCCTAACCCTAACCCTAACCCTTAACCCTTACCGTTTCCCTAACCCTAACCCTAAACCTAATACTAACCCTAACCCTAACCCCAACCCTAAACCTAACGCTACCCCTAACACTAACCCTAAACCTAACCCTAACCCTTACCGTTTCCCTAACCCTATCCCTAATCCTAAACATAACCCTAACCCTAACCCTAACCCTAACGCTAACCCTAACGCTAACCCTAACCCTAAACCTATCCCTAACCCTAACCCTTACCCTTACCCTAACCCTAACACTAACCCTAACCCTTACCTTTTCCCTAACCCTAAACGTAACCCTAAACCTAACCCTAACCCTAACCCTAATCCTTACGGTTTCCCTAACCCTAACCCTAACCCTAACCCAACACTAAAGCTAACCCTAAACCTAACCCTAACCCTAACCCTAATCCTTACGGTTTCCCTAACCCTAACCCTAACCCTAACACTAACACTAAACATAAACCTAACCCTAACCCTAACACTAACCCTAACCCTAACCCTTACCGTTTACCTAAACCTAACCCTAATTCTAACCCTAACCCTTACAGTTTCCCTAATCCTAACCCTAACCCGAACCCTAAACGTAACGCTAACCCTAACCCTAACACTAACCCTAAGCCTAACCCTTACCCTAACCCTAACCCTTACCCTAAAGGTAACCCTAACCCTAACCCTAATCCTAACCCTAACCCTAACCCTAACCTAACCCTAACCCTAACCCTAAACCTAATCCTAACCCTAACCCTAACCCTAACCCTAACCCTTACCGTTTCCCTAACCCTAACCCTAACCCTAACAATAACGCTAACCCAAAACCTAACCCTAAACCTAACGCTAACCCTTACCGTTTCCCTAACCCTAACCCTAACACTAAACCTAACCCTAACCCTAACCCTAACACTAACCCTAAACCTAACCCTACTTCTAACCCTAATCCTAACCCGAAACCTTACCGTTTCCCTAACCCTAACCCTAACCCTAACCCTAACCCTTACCGTATCCCTAACCCTAACCCTAACCCTAACCCTAACCCTAACTCTAACCCTATCCCTAACCCTAACCCTAACGCTAAGCCTAAACCTAACCCTAACCCAAACCCTAACCGTAACCCTAACCCTTACCGTTTCCCTAACCCTAACCCTAATTCTCACCCTAACCCTTACCGTTTCCCTAACCCTAAAACTAACCCTAACCCTAAACCTAATGCTAACCCTAACCGTAACCCTAACCCTTATCGTTTCCCTAACCCTAACCCTAATTCTAACCCTAACCCTTACCGTTTCCCTAACCCTAACCCTAAACCTAACGCTAACCCTAAACGTAACCCTAGCCCTAACCCTAACTCTAACGCTAATCTTAACCCTAAGCCTAAACCTAACATTAACCCTTATCCTAATCCTAACCCTAACTCTAACCCTAACCAGAAACCTAACCCTAAACCTAACCCGAACCATTACCGTTTCCCTAACCCTAACCCTAACCCTTACCCTAACCCTAACCCTAACCCTAACCCTAAACCTAACCCTAACCCTTATCGTATCCCTAAACCTAAACCTAACTCTAACCCTAACCCTAACCCTAACCCTTACCGTTTCCCTAACCCTAACCCTAACCCTGAACCTAACCCTAACCCTAACCCTAATCCTTACGGTTTCCCTAACCCTAACCCTAACCCTCACCCTAACACTAAACCTAACCCTAACCCTAACCCTAACTCTAACCCTAACCCTAACCCTAACCCTAACCCTAACCCTAACTCTAAACCTTACCGTTTACCTAACCCTAACCCTAATTCTAACCCTAACCATTACCGTTTCCCTAACCCTAACCCTAAACGTAACGCTAACCCTAACCCTAACACTTACCGTTTCCCTAACCCTAACGCTAAATGTAACCCTAACCCTAACCCTAACCCTAACACTAGCCTAACCCTAACCCTAACCCTAAACCTAATCCTAACCCTAACCCTAACCCTAACCCTTACCGTTTCCCTAACCCTAACCCTAACGCTAACCCTAACCCTAAAACTAAACCTAACCCTAACCCTACTTCTAACCCTAAACCTAACCCGAACCCTTACCGTTTCCCTAACCCTAACCCTAACCCTAACCCTAACCTTACCGTTTCCCTAACCCTAACCCTAATTCTAAACCTAACCCTTACCGTTTCCCTAACCCTAACACTAAACCTAACGCTAACCCTAAACGTAACCATAACCCTATCCCTAACTCTAACGCTAACCCTAACCCTAACCCTAACCCAAACCCTAACCTAACCCTAACCCTAACCCTAATCCTTACGGTTTACCTAACCCTAACCCTAACCCTAACCTTAACACTAAACCTAATCTTAACCCTAACCCTAACCCTAACCCTAACCCTTACCCTAATCCAACCCTAACCCTAAACCTATCCCTAACCCTAACCCTAACTTTAACCCTAACCCTAACCCTAACCTAACCCTAACCCTAATCCTTACGGTTTCACTTACCCTAATCCTAACCCTAACCCTACACCTATCCTAACCCTAACCCTAACCCTTATCGTTTCCCTAACCCTAACCCTAACCCTAACCCTAACCTTAACCCTAACCCTAACCCTAAACCTAACCCTAACCCTTACCGTTTTCCTACCCCTAAGCCTACCCCTAAACCCAACCCTAACCCAAACCCTAACCCTAACCCTAACCCTAATCCTATCCCTAACCCTAACCCTAACCCTTACCGTTTCCCTAACCCTAACCCTAACCCTAACCCTAAACCTAAACCTAAACCTAACCTTAACCCTAACCCTAACCCTAACACTAACCCTTACCGTTTCCCTAACACCAACACCTACCCTTACCCTATCCCTTACCGTTTCCCTAAACATAACCCTAACCCTAACCCTAACCTAACCCTAAACCTAACCCTAACCCTTACCGTTTTCCTAACCCTAAGCCTAACACTAAACCTAACCCTAACCCTAACGCTATCCCTAACCCTAACCCTAACCCTTACCCTAACCCTAACCCTAACCCTAACCCTAACCCTAATCCTAACCTTTACCGTTTCCCTAACCCTAACCCTAACACTAACGCTAACCCTAACCGTAACCCTAAACCTTACCCTTACTCTAACCCTAACCCTAACCCTAACCCTAACCTTTACCGTTTCCCTAACCCTAACCCTAAATCTAACCCAAAATCTAACCCTAACCCTAACCCTAACCCTAACGCTAACCCTAACCCTAACCCTCACCGTTTCCCTAACCTTAACCTTAAGCGTAACCCTTACCCTTACCCTAACCCTAACCCTAACCCTAAAATCCTAACCCTAACCCTTCCCATTTCCGTAACCCTAACCCTAACTCTAAACGTGACCCTGACCCTAACCCTAACTCTAACGCTAACCCTCACCCTAACCCTAACCCTAAACCTAACGCTAACCCTAACCCTAACCCTAAACCTTACCCTTACTCTAACCCTAACCCTAACCCTAACCCTAACCTTTACCGTTTCCCTAACCCTAACCCTAAACCTAACCCTAACTCTAACCCTAACCCTAACCCTAACCCTAACGCTAACCCTAACCCTAACCCTTATGGTTTCCCTAACCTTAACCCTAAGCCTAACCCTTACCCTTACCCTAACGCTGACCCTAAAATCCTAAGCCTAAACCTTACCGTTTCCGTAACCCTAACCCTAACTCTAAACGCGACCCTAACCCTAACCCTAACTCTAACGCTAACCCTCACCCTAACCCTAACCCTAACCCTACCTCTAACAATCATCCAAACCCTAACCCTAACCCTAACCCTAACCCTAAACCTAACCTTTACCCTAACCCCAACCCTAACCCTAACCCTTACCGTTTCCCTAACACCATCATTAACCCTTACCCTAACCCTTACCGTTTCCCTAAACATAACCCTAACCCTAACCCTAACCCTAACCCTAAACCTAACCTTTACCGTTTCCCTAACCCTAACCCTAACCCTAACGCTAACCCTAACCCTAAACCTTACCCTTTCTCTAACCCTAACCCTAACCCTAACCTTTACCGTTTCCCTAACCCTAACCCTAACCCTAACCCTAAACCTAACCCTTACGCTAACCCTAACCCTAACCCTAACGCTAACCCTAACCCTAACCCTTACCATTTCCCTAACCGTAACCCTAAGCCTAACCATTACCCTTACCCTAACCCTAACCCTAACCCTAACCCTAAAATCCTAACCCTAACCCTTACCGTTTCCGTAACCCTAACCGTAACTCTAAACGTGACCCTAACCCTAACTGTAACGCTAACCCTCACCCTAACCCTAACCCTAACCCTAACCCTAAACTTAACCCTCACCCTTACCTAATCCTAACCCTAACCCTAACCCTAACCCTAACCCAAACCTAACGCTAACCCTAACCCTAACCCTTAACCTAACCCGAACCCTTACCGTTTCCCTAACTCTAAACCTAACCTTAACCCTAACCCTAACCCTAACCCTAACACTAAACCTAACCCTAACCCTAAACCTAACCCCAACCCTACCCTAACCCTAACGCTTACCGTTTCCCTAACCCTAACCCTAACCCTAACCCTAATGCTAACCCTAAACCTAACCCTAAAACTAACCCCAACCTTTACCGTTTCCCTAACACTAACCCTAACCGTAACCCTAATGTTAACCCTAAACCTAACCCTAACCCTAAGCCTAAACCTAACCCTAACCCTTACAGTTTCCCTAACCCTAACCCTAACCCTAACACTAAACCTAACCCTAACCCTAACACTAAACCTAACCCTAACCCTTACCGTTTCCGTAACCCTAACCCTAACCTTAACCTTAACCCTTACCCTAACCCTAACCCTAACCCTAACCAGAGGCAAATTACAGTAGCCATTACCCAGGATGAAATCTTTCAAGAAGTAAAAGAAGACACGTTGGTGCTGCTTAGGGGACAATGAACGACCACGTTAACCGTACAACTCCTAGCAGATAGAGCATTGTCAGTGGCAGTAGGTTCCCCATTGCACTTGCTCAGAGACTAGGCAGATGTAAACCAGGTACACTGAAGCAGATACACTGAAGGTGCAGGGGGTGGAAATATAATACCCCACTTCGACAAAAACGATCTTAGCAGATCGAACAATTCCGTAGGAAGCTCATCGGCAAAATCCTGTACCAATTACACTGAATGAAATCCTCGAAGAAGTAACATGAGATACATTGAAGTTGCTTGTGGTCAAAGCAATGACCACGTTCACAAGAACAACTCTAGGAGATAGAGCAATTTCGGTGGAAGTACAGTCTCCCTTGCACCTGCTCTGAGACCACGACGAAATAAAAGCTGGTACACTGAAGTTGAATGAGGAAGCATATAATACCCCGCATAGCAGAAAGAGCAATGCCGTAGAAATTTGAACGGTAAAATGCAGTAAGCATTACACTGGATGAAAACGTCCAAGTACTAAAACCAGATACATTAAAGTTGCTTGTGGTAGAAGAAATGACAAAGCCTACACAGAACAACTCTTAGCAGATAGAGCTATATGACTGGTAGTACTGTCTCGGTTGTAGTCGATGAAGCACCACGCAGAAATAAAAGCACGTACACTGAAGTTGAACGAGGAAGAATAAAATACCACTATTAGGCAAGAGGTTCCTCAGCAGAAAGAGCAATGCCATAGGAGGTGAAACTGCAAAATACAGTATCCATTACACAGGATGAAATCTTCCAAGAAGTAAAAGGAGACACCTTGAAGCTGCTTAGGGGACAGTGAACGACCACGCTAACCAAACAACTCCTAGCAGATAGAGCATTGTCTTTGGCAGTAGGGTCCCCATTGTACTTGCTCAGAGACCAGGCAGGAATAAAACCAGGTACACTGAAGCAGATGCACTGAAGGTGCAGGGGGTGGAAATAGAATACCCCGCTTAGAAAAAAACGATCTTAGCAGATCGAGCAATTCCATAGGAAGCTCAACGGCAAAATCCTGTACCAATTACACTGAACGAAATCCTCGAAGAAGTAACACGAGATACATTGCAGTTGCTGGTGGTCAAAGAAATGACTACGTTCACAAGAACAACTCTAGGAGATAGAGCAATTTCGGTGGAAGTACACTCTCCCTTGTACCTTCTCAGAGACCACGACGAAATAAAAGCTGGTACACTGAAGTTGAACGAGGAAGCATATAATACCCCGCTTAGCAGAAAGAGCAATGCCGTAGAAATTTGAACGGCAAAATCCAGTAAGCATTACACTGGATGTAAACGTCCAAGAACTAAATCCAGATACATTGATGTTGCTTGTGGTAGAAGAAATGACCACGCCTACACAGAACAACTCTTAGCAGATAGAGCTATATGAGTGGTAGTACTATCTCGGTTGTAATGGATGAAGCACCACGCAGAAATAAAAGCAGGTACACTGAAGTTGAACGAGGAAGGATAAAATATCCCTATTAGGCAAGAGGTTCCTCAGCACAAAGAGCAATGCCGTAGGAGGTGCAACGGCAAAATACAGTATCCTTTACCCAGGATGAAATCTTCCAAGAAGTAAAAGCAGACACCTTGAAGCTGCTTAGGGGACAATGAACGACCACGTTAACCGAACAACTCCTACCAGATAGGGAGTAGACTGTTCGTTGTACATGCTCGGACACCACGACGAAATAAAAGCAGGTACCCTGAAGTTGAAAGAGGAAGAATAAAATACCCCGCTTAGAAAAGAAGGTTGTTAGCAGAAAGAGCAATGCCGTAGGGACTGCAACAGCAAAATCGATGGCACTCTCTGAAAACGACCAGGAAGTGAAACGAGATACACTGAAGTTACTTGGGGTAGCAGAAATGCCCAGGTTTACACAGAACAAATGATACTAGATAGAACAATGTTAATGGTAGTTCAGTCTCCATTGTACTTGAGGAAGCATCACGCAGAATTAAAAGCAGGTACACTGAAGTTGAACGAGGAAGAATAAAATAACCCGATTAGACATGAGGGTCTTCAGCACAAAGAGTAATGCCATAGGAGGTTCAACGGCAAAATACAGTATCCATTACCCAGGATGATATCTTCCAAGAAGTAAAGGCAGATGTAAACCAGGTACACTGAAGCAGATACACTGAAGGTGCAGGCGGGGGAAATATAATACCCGCTTAGACAAAAACGACCTTAGCAAATCGTACAATTCCGTAGGAAGCTCAACGGCAAAATCCAGTACCAATTACACTGAATGAAATCCTCGAATTAACACGAGATACATTGAAGTTGCTGGTGGTCAAAGAAATGACCACGTTCACAGGAACAACTCTAGGAGATAGAGCAATTTCGGTGGAAGTACAGTCTCCCTTGTATCTGCTCAGAGACCACGACCAAATAAAAGCTGGTACACTGAAGTTGAACGAGGAAGGATAAAATATCCCTATTAGACAAGAGGTTCCTCAGGAGAAAGAGCAATGCCATAGGAGGTGAAACGGCAAAATACAGTATCCATTACCCAGGATGAAATCTTCCAAGAAGTAAAAGCAGACACCTTGAAGCTGCTTAGGGGACAATGAACGACCACGTTAAGCGAACAACTCCTAGCAGATAGAGCATTGTCGGTGGCAGTAACGTCCCCATTGTACTTGCTCAGAGACCAGGCAGAAATAAAACCACGCAGACTGAAGCAGATACACTGAAGGTGCAGGGGGGGAAGTATAATACACGCTTAGACAAAAACGATCTTAGCTGATCGAACAATTCCGTAGGAAGCTCAACGGCAAAATCCAGTACCAATTACACTGAATGAAATCCTCGAAGTAACACGAGATACATTGAAGTTGCTGGTGGTCAAAGAAATGACCACGTTCACAAGAACAACTCTAGGAGATAGAGCACTTTCGGTGGAAGTACAGTCTCCATTGTACCTGCTCAGAGACCACGACCAAATAAAAGCTGGTACACTGAAGTTGAACGCGGAAGGATAAAATATCCCTATTAGACAAGAGGTTCCTCAGCATAAAGATCAATGCCATAGGAGGTGAAACGGCAAAATACAGGATGAAATCTTCCAAGAAGTAAAAGCAGACATCTTGAAGCTGCTCAGGGGACAATGAACGACCACGTTAACCGAAAAATTCCTAGCAGATAGAGCATTGTCGGTGGCAGTAGACTCCCCATTGTACTTGCTCAGAGACCAGGCAGAAATAAAACCAGGTACACTGAGGATGAACGAGGAAGAAGAAAATGCCCCGCTAAGACCAGAAGGTTCCCAGCAGAAAGAGCAATGTCCTATTGACTGCACCGGCAAAATCCAGTATCCATGACACTCTAGGACCACGTTCATAACAACAACTCTAGGAGATAGAGCAATTTCAGTAGAAGTACAGTCTCCCTTGTACCTGCTCAGAGACCACGAAAAAATAAAATCTGGTACACTGAAGTTGAACGAGGAAGCATATAATACCCTGCTTAAAGAGCAATGCAGTAGAAATTTGAACGGCAAAATCCTGTAAGCATTACTCTGGATGAAAACGTCCAACACCAAAACCAGATACATTGAAGTTGCTTGTGGTAGAAGAAATGACCACGACTACAGAGAACAACTCTTAGCAGATAGAGCTATATGAGTGGTAGTACTCTCTCGGTTGTAGTGGATGAAGCACCACGCAGAAATAAAAGCAGGTACACTGAAGTTGAACGAGGAAGGATAAAATATCCCTATTTGGCAAGAGGTTCCTCAGCAGAAAGAGCAATGCCATAGGAGGTGAAACGGCAAAATACAGTATCCATTACACAGGATGAAATCTTCCAAGATGTAAAAGCAGACACCTTGAAGCTGCTTGGGGGACAATGAACGACCACGTTAAGCGAACAACTCCTAGCAGATAGAGCATTGTCGGTGGCAGTAGGGTCTCCATTGCACTTGCTCAGAGACCAGGCAGAAATAAAACCAGGTACACTGAGGATGAACGAGGAAGAAGAAAATGCCCCGCTAAGACCAGAAGGTTCCCAGCAGAAAGAGCAATGCCCTATTGACTGCACCGGCAAAATCCAGTATCCATGACACTCTAGGACCACGTTCATAAGAACAACTCTAGGAGATAGAGCAATTTTGGTGGAAGTACAGTCTCCCTTGTACCTGCTCAGATACCATGACGAAATAAAAGCTGGTACACTGAAGTTGAACGAGGAAGCACATAATACCCTGCTTAGGAGAAAGAGCAATGCAGTAGAAATTTCAACGGCAAAATCCTGTAAGCATTACTCTGGATGAAAACGTCCAACACCAAAACCAGATACATTGAAGTTGCTTGTGGTAGAAGAAATGACCAGGATTACAGAGAACAACTCTTAGCAGATAGAGCTATATGAGTGGTAGTACTCTCTCGGTTGTAGTGGATGAAGCACCACGCAGAAATAAAAGCAGGTACACTGAAGTTGAACGAGGAAGGATAAAATATCCCTATTAGGCAAGAGGTTCCTCAGCAGAAAGAGCAATGCCATAGGAGGTGAAATGGCAAAATACAGTATCCATTACCCAGGATGAAATCTTCCAAGAAGTAAAATCAGACACCTTGAAGCTGCTTGGGGGACAATGAACGACCACATTAAGCGAACAACTCCTAGCAGATAGAGCATTGTCGGTGGCAGTAAGGTCCCCATTGTACTTGCTCAGAGACCAGGCAGAAATAAAACCACGTAGACTGAAGCAGATACACTGAAGGTGCAGGCGGGGGAAATATAATACCCGCTTAGACAAAAACGATCTTAGCAGATCGAACAATTCCGTAGGAAGCTCAAAGGCAAAATCCAGTACCAATTAAACTGAATGAAATCCTCGAAGTAACCCGAGATACACTGAAGTTGTTGGTGGTCAAAGAAATGACCACGTTCACAAGAACAACTCTAGGAGATAGAGCAATTTCGGTGGAAGTACAGTCTCCATTGTACCTGCTCAGAGACCGCGAAGAAATAAAAGCTGGTACACTGAAGTTGAACGAGGAAGAATAAAATATCCCTATTAGACAAGAGGTTCTTCAGCAGAAAGAGCAATGCCATAGGAGGTGAAATGGCAAAATACAGTATCCATTAACCAGGATGAAATCTTCCAAGAAGTAAAAGCAGATACCTTGAAGCTGCTTAGGGGACAATGAACGACCACGTTAACCGAACAACTCCTAGCCGAAAGAGCATTGTCGGTGGCAGTAAGGTCCCCATTGTACTTGCTCAGAAACCAGGCAGAAAAAAAACCACGTAGACTGAAGCAGATACACTGAAGGTGCAGGCGGGGGAAATATAATACCCGCTTAGACAAAAACGATCTTAGCTGATCGAACAATTCCGTAGGAAGCTCAACAGCAAAATCCAGTACCAATTACACTGAATGAAATCCTCGAAGTAACACGAGATACATTGAAGTTGCTGGTGGTCAAGGAAATGACCACGTTCACAAGAACAACTCTAGGAGATAGAGCAATTTCGGTGGAAGTACAGTCTCCATTGTACCTGCTCAGAGACCGCGAAGAAATAAAAGCTGGTACACTGAAGTTGAACGAGGAAGAATAAAATATCCCTATTAGACAAGAGGTTCTTCAGCAGAAAGAGCAATGCCATAGGATGTGAAACGGCAAAATACAGTATCCATTACCCAGGATGAAATCTTCCAAGAAGTAAAAGCAGACACCTTGAAGCTGCTTAGGGGACAATGAACGACCACGTTAACTGAACAACTCCAAGCAGATAGAGCATTGTCGGTGGCAGTAGACTGCCCATTGTACTTGCTCAGAGACCACGCAGAAATAAAACCAGGTACACTGAGGATGAACGAGGAAGAAGAAAATGCCCCGCTAAGACCAGAAGGTTCCCAGCAGAAAGAGCAATGCCCTATTGACTGCACCGGCAAAATCCAGTATCCATGACACTCTAGGACCACGTTCATAACAACAACTCTAGGAGATAGAGCAATTTCGGTGGAAGTACAGTCTCCCTTGTACCTGCTCAGAGACCACGACGAAATAAAAGCTGGTACACTGAAGTTGAACGAGGAAGCATATAATACCCTGCTTAGCAGAAACAGCAATGTAGTAGAAATTTGAACGGCAAAATCCTGTAAGCATTACTCTGGATGAAAACGTCCAACACCAAAACCAGATACATTGAAGTTGCTTGTGGTAGAAGAAATGACCACGACTACAGAGAACAACTCTTAGCAGATAGAGCTATATGAGTGGTAGTACTCTCTCGGTTGTAGTGGATGAAGCACCACGCAGAAATAAAAGCAGGTACACTGAAGTTGAACGAGGAAGGATAAAATATCCCTATTAGGCAAGAGGTTCCTCAGCAGAAAGAGCAATGCCATAGGAGGTGAAACGGCAAAATACAGTATCCATTACCCAGGATGAAATCTTCCAAGAAGTAAAAGCAGACACCTTGAAGCTGCTTGGGGGACAATGAACGACCACGTTAAGCGAACAACTCCTAGCAGATACAGCATTGTCGGTGGCAGTAGGGTCCCCATTGTACTTGCTCAGGGACCAGGCAGATATAAAACCAGGTACACTGAAGTGGATGCACTGAAGGTGCAGGGGGTGCAAATATAATACCCCGCTTAGACAAAAACGATCTTAACAGATCGAACAAATCCGTAGGAAGCTCAACGGCAAAATCCAGTTTGAACGAGGAAGAAGAAAAGAAGGTTGCCAGCAGAAAGAGCAATGCCCTACTGAATGCACCGGCAAAATACAGCATCCATGACACTCTATGGTAGTCGATGAAGAACCAAGCAGAAATAAAAGCAGGTACTCTGAAGTTGAACAAGGAAGGATGAAATATCCCGATTAGACATGAAGTTCCTCAGCAGAAAGAGCAAACGCTAACGCTAAACCTAACGGAAAACCTAACCCTAA
>JANJXV010000101.1:2705000-2710000 GCA_024803745.1 Megascapheus bottae
CCCTAACCCTAACCATAAACCTAACCCTAACCCTTACAGTTTCCCTAACCCTCACCCTAACCCTAACCGTTACACTAAACCTAACCCTAACCCTAAACCTAACCCTACCCTAACTCTAACCCTTACCGTTTCCCTAACCCTAATCCTAACCCTAACCCTAACCCTAACCCTAACCCTAAACATAACCCTAACACTTACAGTTTCCCTAACCCTAACCCTAACCCTAACACTAAACCTAACCCTAACCCTAACCCTAACCTTACCGTTTCCCTAACCCTAACCCTAACCTTAACCCTAACCCTAACCCTAACGCTAACCCTAACCCTAACCCTAAACCTTACCCTTACCCTAACCCTAACCCTAACACTAACCAGAGGCAAAATACAGTAGCCATTACCCAGGATGAAATCTTTCAAGAAGTAAAAGCAAACACCTTGAAGCTGCTTAGGGGACAATGAACGACCATGTTAACCGTGCAACTCCTACCAGATAGAGCATTGTCAGTGGCAGTAGGGTCCCCATTGTACTTGCTCAGAGACCAGTCAGATGTAAACAAGGTACACTGAAGCAGATACACTGAAGGTGCAGGGGGTGGAAATATAATACCCCACTTCGACAAAAACGATCTTAGCAGATCGAACAATTCCGTAGGAAGCTCATCGGCAAAATCCTGTACCAATTACACTGAATGAAATCCTCGAAGTAGTAACATGAGATACATTGAAGTTGCTTGTGGTCAAATAAATGACCACGTTCACAAGAACAACTCTAGGAGATAGAGCAATTTCGGTGGAAGTACAGTCTCCCTTGTACCTGCTCAGAGACCACGACGAAATAAAAGCTTTTACACTGAAGTTGAACAAGGAAGCATATAATACCCCGCATAGCAGAAAGAGCAATGCCGTAGAAATTTGAACGGCAAAATGCAGTAAGCATTACACTGGATGAAAACGTCCAAGAACTAAAACCAGATACATTGAAGTTGCTTGTGGTAGAAGAAATGACCAAGCCTACACAGAACAACTCTTAGCAGATAGAGCTATATGAGTGGTAGTGCTGTCTTGGTTGTAGTCGATGAAGCACCACGCAGAAATAAAAGCACGTACACTGAAGTTGAAGGAGGAAGAATAAAATACCACTATTAGGCAAGAGGCTCCTCAGCAGAAAGAGCAATGCCATAGGAGGTGAAACGACAAAATACAGTATCCATTACACAGGATGAAATCTTCCAAGAAATAAAAGGAGACACCTTGAAGCTGCTTAGGGGACAATGAACGACCACGCTAACCAAACAACTCCTAGCAGCTAGAGCATTGTCGGTAGCAGTAAGGTCCCCATTGTACTTGCTCAGAGACCAGGCAGGAATAAAACCAGGTACAGTGAAGCAGATGCACTGAAAGTGCAGGGCGTGGAAATATAATACCCCACTTAGAAAAAAACGATCTTAGCAGATCGAGCAATTCCGTAGGAAGCTCAACGGCAAAATCCTGTACCAATTACACTGAACGAAATCCTCGAAGAAGTAACACGAGATACATTGCAGTTGCTGGTGGTCAAAGAAACGACCACGTTCACAAGAACAACTCTAGGAGATAGAGCAATTCCGGTGGAAGTACAGTCTCCCTTGTACCTGCTCAGAGACCACGACGAAATAAAAGCTGGTATACTGAAGTGGAACGAGGAAGCATATAATACCCCGCTTAGCAGTAAGAGCAATGCCGTAGAAATTTGAACGGCAAAATCCAGTAAGCATTACACTGGATGAAAACGTCCAAGAACTAAATCCAGATACATTGATGTTGCTTGTGGTAGAAGAAATGACCACGCCTACACAGAACAACTCTTAGCAGATAGAGCTATATGAGTGGTAGTACTATCTCGGTTGTAATGGATGAAGCACCATGCAGAAATAAAAGCAGGTACACTGAAGTTGAACGAGGAAGGATAAAATGTCCCTATTAGGCAAGAGGTTCCTCAGCACAAAGAGCAATGCCCTAGGAGGTGCAACGGCAAAATACAGTATCCTTTACCCAGGATGAAATCTTCCAAGAAGTAAAAGCAGACACCTTGAAGCTGCTTAGGGGACAATGAACGACCACGTTAACCGAACAACTCCTACCAGATAGGGAGTAGACTGTTCGTTGTACATGCTAGACACCATGACGAAATAAAAGCAGGTACCCTGAAGTTGAAAGAGGAAGAATAAAATACCCCGCTTAGACAAGAAGGTTGTTAGCAGCAAGAGCAATGCCGTAGTCAGTGCAACAGCAAAATCCATGACACTCTCTGAAAACCTTCAGGAAGTGAAAGGAGATACATTGAAGTTACTTGGGGTAGCAAAAATGCCCAGGTTTACACAGAACAAATGATACTAGATAGAACAATGTCAATGGTAGTTCAGTCTCCGTTGTACTTGAGGAAGCATCACGCAGAAATAAAAGCAGGTACACTGAAGTTGAACGACGAAGAATAAAATAACCCGATTAGACAAGAGGGTCCTCAGTACAAAGAGTAATGCCGTAGGAGGTTCAACGGCAAAATACAGTATCCATTACCCAGGATGAAATCTTCCAAGAAGTAAAGGCAGATGTAAACCAGGTACACTGAAGCAGATACACTGAAGGTGCAGGCTGGGGAAATATAATACCCGCTTAGACAAAAACGACCTTAGCAAATCGAACAATTCCGTAGGAAGCTCAACGGCAAAATCCAGAACCAATTACACTGAATGAAATCCTCGAATTAACACGAGATACATTGAAGTTGCTGGTGGTCAAAGAAATGACCACGTTCACAAGAACAACTCTAGGAGATAGAGCAATTTCGGTGGAAGTACAGTCTCCCTTGTATCTGCTCAGAGACCACGACGAAATAAAAGCTTTTACACTGAAGTTGAACGGGGAAGCATATAATACCCTGCTTATCAGAAAGAGAAATGCAGTAGAAATTGGAACGGCAAAATCCAGTAAGCATTACACTGGATTAAAACGTCCAACACCAAAACCAGATACATTGATGTTGCTTGTGGTAGAAGACATGACCACGCCTACACAGAGCAACTCTTGGCAGATAGAGCTATATGAGTGGTGGTACTATCTCGGTTGTAGTCGATGAAGCACCACGCAGAAATAAAAGGAGGTACACTGAAGTTGAACGAGGAAGGATAAAATATCCCTATTAGGCAAGAGGTTCCTCAGCAGAAAGAGCAATGCCGTAGGAGGTTCAACGGCAAAATACAGTATCCATTACCCAGGATGAAATCTTCCAAGAAGTAAAAGCAGACACCTTGAAGCTGCTTAGGTGACAATAAACGACCACGTTAACCGAACAACTCCTAGCAGATAGAGCATTGTCGCTGGCAGTAAGGTCCCCATTGTACTTGCTCAGACACCAGGCAGAAATAAAACCACGTAGACTGAAGCAGATACACTGAAGGTGCAGGCGGGGGAAATATAATACCCGCTTAGACAAAAACGATCTTAGCAGATCGCACAATTCCGTAGGAAGCTCAACGGCAAAATCCAGTACCAATTACACTGAATGAAATCCTCGAAGTAACACGAGATATATTGAAGTTGCTGGTGGTCAAAAAAATGACCACGTTCACAAGAACAACTCTAGGAGATAGAGCAATTTCGGTGGAAGTACAGTCTCCATTGTACCTGCTCAGAGACCACGACCAAATAAAAGCTGGTACACTGAAGTTGAACGAGGAAGGATAAAATATCCCTATTAGACAAGAGGTTCCTCAGCAGAAAGAGCAATGCCATAGGAGGTGAAATGGCAAAATACAGTATCCATTACCCAGGATGAAATCTTCCAAGAAGTAAAAGCAGACACCTTGAAGCTGCTTAGGGGACAATGAACGACCACGTTAACCAAACAACTCCTAGCACATAGAGCATTGTCGGTGGCAGTAGACTCCCCATTGTACTTGCTCAGAGACCAGGCAGATATAAAACCAGGTACACTGAAGCGGATGCACTGAATGTGCAGGGGGTGCAAATATAATACCCCGCTTAGACAAAAATGATCTTAGCAGATCGAACAATTCCGTAGGAAGCTCAACGGCAAAATCCAGTTTAAACGAGGAAGAAGAATAGAAGGTTCCCAGCAGAAAGAGCAATGCCCTATTGAATGCACCGCCAAAATCCAGCATCCATGACACTCTATGGTAGTCGATGAAGAACCAAGCAGAAATAAAAGCAGGTACACTGAAGTTGAGCACGGAAGGATGAAATATCCCGATTAGATACGAAGTTCCTCAGCAGAAAGAGCAAACCCTAACCCTAACCCTAAAACTTACCATTTCCCTAACCCTAAGCCTAACCCTAACTCTACCTCAAACCCGTACTGTTTCCCTAACCCTAACCCTAACTCTAACCCTAACGCTAAACCTAATCCTGACCCAAACCCTAACCCTAACCCTAAACCTAACCCTAACCCTTACCGTTTCCCGAACCCTAACCCTAAACCTAACCCTAAACCTAACCCAAACCCTAACCCTAACGCTAACCATAACCCTAACCCTAACCCTTACACTAAACCTAACCCTAACCCTAACGCTAACCCTAAACCTAACCCTAACCCTAACCCTAAACCTAACGCTAACCGTAACCCTAACCCTAACCCTTACCGTTTCCCGAACAATAACCATAACACTAACCCTAACCCTAACCCTAGCCCTAACCCTAAACCTTACAGTTTCCCTAACCCCAACCCTAACCCCACCCTAACCCTAACCCTAAACATAACCCAAAACCTAACCCTAACCCAAACCCTAACCCTAACCCTAACCCTAACCCTAAACCTAACCCTAAACCTTACCGTTTCCCTAACCCTAACCCTAACCCTAACCCTCACCCTAAACCTAAGCCTAACTCTAACACTAACCTTAACCATAAACCTAACCCTAACCCTAGACCTAACCCTAAACCTTACCGTTTCCCTAACCCTAGCCCTAACCCTAACCATAACCATAACCCAAAACCTAATGCTAA
>JANJXV010000101.1:2720000-2730000 GCA_024803745.1 Megascapheus bottae
CCTAACCCTAACACTAAACCTAAACCTAACCCTAATCCTAACCCTAACCCTAACCCTTACCGTTTCCCTAACCCTAACCCTAACCCTCACCCTAACCCTAACCCTAAACCTAAACCTAATCCTAACACTTGCCGTTTCCCTAACACTAACGCTAACCCTTTCCGTTTCCCTAACCCTAACCCTAACCCTAACACTAAACCTAACCTTAACCCTAACCCTAATCCTAACCCTAACCCTAACCCTAAACCTAACCGTAACCCTAACCCTAACCTTTTCTCTAACCGTAACCCTAACCCTAACCTAACCCTAAACCTAACCCTAACCCTAACCCTAAACCTAACCGTAACCCTTACCGTTTCCCTAACCCTAACCCTAAACCTAACCCTAACCCTAACCTTAACCCTAACGCTAACACTAACCCTAATCCTAACCGTTACCCTTACCCTAATCCTAATCCTAACCCTTACTCTTAATGTTTCCGTAACCCGAACCCTCACCCTAACCCTAAAACTAAACGTAAACCTAACCCTAACCCTCACCCTTACCCTTGCCATAACCCTAAACCTAACCCTAACCCTTATCATTTCCCTAACCCTAACCCTAACCCTAACCCTAACCCTAAACCTAACACTAACCCTAACGCTAACCCTAACCCTAATCCTAACACTAACCCTAACGCTAACCCTAACCCTAACCCTAACCCTAAACCTAATCCTAACCCTAACACTAACCATTTCTCTAACCGTAACCCTAACCCTAACACTAAACCTAACCCTCACCCAAACCCTAACCCTAATCCTAAACCTAACCCTAACCCTAACCCTAAACCTAACTGTAACCCTAACCATAACCCTAACGCTAAGGTTAACCCTAACCATTTCTCTAACCATAACCCTAACCCTAACCCTAACACTAAACCTAGCCTAACCCTAACCCTAACCCTAACCCTAAACCTAATCCTAACCCTAACACTAACCCTAAACCTAACCCTAACCCTAACCGTAACGCTAACACTAACCTAACCCTTACCCTTACCCTAACCTTAACACTTACGGTTTTCCTAAACCTAACCCTAACCCTAACCCTAACACGAAACCTAACCCTAACCCTAACCCTAACCCTAAACCTAAACTTAACCCTAACCCTCACCCTAACCCTAACCCTTACCGTTTCCCTAACCCTAACCCTAACCCTAACTCTTACCGTTTCCCTAACCCTAACCCTAACCCTAAAACTAAACCTAACCTAACCCTAACTCTCACCCTTACCCTTACCCTAACCCTAACCCCAATCCCAACCCTAACCGTAACCCTTACCGTTTCCCTAACCCTAACCCTAACCCTAAACCTAAACCTAACACTAACCCTAATGCTAACCCTAACGCTAACCCTAACCCTAACCCTAAACCTAACCCTAAACCTAACCTTAACCCTAACCCTAAAGCTAACCCTACCCCTAACGCTAACCCTAACCCTAACCCTAAACCTCACCCTTACCCTAACCCTAACCCTAACCCTAACCCAAACCCTTACCCTAACCCTAACCCTAACCGTAAACCTAACCATAACCCTAACACTTACTCTTACAGTTTTCCTAACCCTTACCCTTACCTTTTCCCAAACTCTCACCCTAACAGTAACCCCAACCCTTACCGTTTCCCTAACCCTAATCCTAAACCTAGACCTAACTCTAACCCTAACCCTAACTCTTACCCTTACCGTTTCCCTAACCCTAATCCTAACCCTACCCCTTACCATTTACCCTTACCGTTTCCATAACCCTAACCCTAACACTACCCCTTACCGTTTCCCTAACCCTAACCCTAAACCTTACCGTTTCCCTAACCCGAACCCTAACCCTAAACCTAACCCTAAACCTAACCCTAACCCTAACCCTAACCCTAACGCTAACCCTAACCCTAAACCTAACCTTAACCCTACCCCTTACCGTTTCCCTAACCATAACCCTAATCCTAACACTACACCTAACCCTAACCCTAACCCTAACCTAACTCTAACCCTATCCGTAACCCTAACCCTTACCGTTTCCCTAAACCTAACATTAACCCTAACCCTAACCCTAACGCTAACCCTAACCCTAAATCTAACCCTAACCCTAACCCTAAACCTAAGGCTAACCCTAACCCTAACCGTAACCCTTACCCTTACCCTAACCATAACCCTTACCGTTTTCCTAACGCTAACCCTAACCCTAACACGAAACCTAACCCTAACCCTAACCCTAACCCTAACCCTAAACCTAAACTTAACCCTAACCCTAACCTTAACCCTAACCCTAACCCTATCACGAAACCTAACCCTAACCCTAACGCTAACCCTAACCCTAAACCTAACCTTAACCCTAACCCTAAACCTAACCCTAACCCTTACCGTTTCCCTAACCCTAACCCTAACACTGAACCTAGCCTAACCCTAACCCTAACCCTAACCCTAAACCTAATCCTAACCCTAACAGTAACCCTAACCCTAACTCTAACCCTAACCCTAACCCTAAACCTAATCCTAACCCTAACACTAACCATTTCTCTAACCGTAACCCTAACCCTAACACTAAACCTAACCCTCACCCAAACCCTAACCCTAATCCTAAACCTAGCCCTAACCCTAACCCTAAACCTAACTGTAACCCTAACCCTAACCCTAACGCTAACGTTAACCCTAACCATTTCTCTAACCATAACCCTAACCCTAACCCTAATACTAAACCTAGCCTAACCCTAACCCTAACCCTAACCCTAAACCTAATCCTAACCCTAACACTAACCCTAAACCTAACCCTAACCCTAACCCTAACCCTAACGCTAACACTAACCTAACCCTCACCCTTACCCTAACCTTAACACTTACGGTTTTCCTAACCCTAACCCTAACCCTAACCCTAAACCTAAACTTAACCCTAACCCTCACCCTAACCCTAACCCTTACCGTTTCCCTAACCCTAACCCTAACCCTAACTCTTACCGTTTCCCTAACCCTAACCCTAACCCTAACCATAAAACTAAACCTAACCTAACCCTAACTCTCACCCTTAACCTAACCCTAACCCTAAACCTAAACCTAACACTAACCCTAATGCTAACCCTAACGCTAACCCTAACCCTAACCCTAAACCTAACCCTAAACCTAACCTTAACCCTAACCCTAAAGCTAACCCTACCCCTAACGCTAACCCTAACCCTAACCTAAACCTCACCCTTACCCTAACCCTAACCCTAACCCTAACCCTAACCCAAACCCTTACCCTAACCCTAACCCTAATCCTAACCGTAAACCTAACCCTAACCCTAACCCTTACTCTTACCGTTTTCCTAACCCTTACCCTTACCATTTCCCTAAATCTCACCCTAACTGTAACCCTAACCCTTACCGTTTGCCTAACCCTAATCCTAAACCTAAACCTAACTCTAACCCTAACCCTAACTCTTACCCTTACCGTTTCCCTAACCCTAATCCTAACCCTACCCCTTACCGTTTACCCTTACTGTTTCCATAACCCTAATCCTAACCTTACCCCTTACCGTTTCCCTAACCCTAACCCTACCCCTTACCATTTCCCTAACCCGAACCCTAACCCTAAACCTAACCCTAAACCTAACCCTAACCCTAACCCTAACACTAACCCTAACGCTAACCCTAACCCTAAACCTAACCTTAACCCTAACCCTTACCGTTTCCCTAACCATAAACCTAATCCTAACACTACACCTAACACTAATCCTAACCCTAACCTAACCCTAACCCTATCCCTAACCCTAACCCTTACCGTTTCCCTAAACCTAACATTAACCCTAACCCTAACCCTAACCCTAACGCTAACCTTAAACCTAAATCTAACCCTAACCCTTACCGTTTCCCTAATCATAACCCTAACCCTAAACCTAACCCTAACCCTAACCCTAACCCTAACGCTAACCCTAACCCTAACCCTTATCGTTTCCCTAACCCTAACACTAACCCTAACCCTAACCCTAACCCTAACCTAACCCGAAACCTAACCCTAACCCTAACCCTAAACCTAACCGTAAACCTTACCGTTTCCCTAACCCTAACCCTAACCCTAAACCTAACCCTAACCCTAACCCTAAACCTAAGGCTAACCCTAACCCTAACCGTAACCCTTACCCTTACCCTAACCCTAACCCTTACCGTTTTCCTAAAGCTAACCCTAAACCTAACACGAAACCTAACCCTAACCCTAACCCTAACCCTAACCCTAAACCTAACCTTAACCCTAACCGTAACCCTATCCCTAACCCTAACCCTAACACGAAACCTAACCCTAACCCTAACGCTAACCCTAACCCTAAACCTAACGTTAACCCTAACCCTAAACCTAACCCTAACCCTTACCGTTTCCCTAACCCTAACCCTAACCCTAACCCTTACTCTTAACGTTTCCGTAACCCTAATCCTAACCCTAACCGTGAAACTAAACCAAAACCTAACCCTAACCCTCACCCTAAGCCTAACACTAACACTAAACCTAACCCTAACCCTTACCGTTTCCCTAACCCTAACCATAACCCTAACCCTAACCCTAACAACTACCCTAACAATAAACCTAACACTAACCCTAATCCTAACCCTAACACTAACCCTAACCCTAACCCTAACCCTAACCCTTACCGTTTCCCTAACCCTAACCCTAACCCTAATCCTAACGCTAACCCTAACCCTAACCCTAAACCTAACCCTAACCCTCACCGTTTCCCTAACCCTCACCATAACCCTAAATCTAACCCCAACGCTAAGCCTAACCCTAACACTAACCCTAAGCCTAACCCTAAGCCTAAACCTTACCATTTCCCTAACCCTAACCTTAACCCTAACCCTAACACTAAACCTAAACCAAACCCTAATCCTAACCCTAACCCTAACCCTTACCGTTTCCCTAACCCTAACCCTAACCCTCACCCTAACCCTAACCCTAAACCTAAACCTAATCCTAACACTTACCGTTTCCCTAACCCAAACGCTAACCCTTTCCGTTTCCCTAACCCTAACCCTAACCCTAACACTAAACCTAAACTTAACCCTAACCCTAATCCTAACCCTAACCCTAAACCTAAACCTAACCGTAACCCTAACCCTAACCATTTCTCTAACCGTAACCCTAACCCTAACCTAACCCTAAACCTAACCATTACCCTAACCCTAAACCTAACCGTAACCCTTACCGTTTCCCTAACCCTAACCCTAAACCTAACCCTAACCCTAACCCTAACCCAATGCTAACACTAACCCTAACCCTAACCCTTACCCTTACCCTAATCCTAACCCTAACTCTTACTCTTAATGTTTCCGTAACCCGAACCCTCACCCTAACCCTAAAACTAAACGTAAACCTAACCCTAACCCTCACCCTTACCCTTACCCTAACCCTAAACCTAACCCTAACCCTCACCGTTTCCCTAACCCTAACCCTAACCATAACCCTAACCCTAAACCTAACACTAACCCTAACGCTAACCCTAACCCTAATCCTAACACTAACCCTAACGCTCACCCTAACCCTAACCCTAAACCTAAACCTAATCCTCACCCTAACACTAACCATTTCTCTAACCGTAACCCTAACCCTAACACTAAACCTAACCCTCACCCAAACCCTAACCCTAATCCTAAACCTAACCCTAACCCTAACCCTAAACCTAACTGTAACCCTAACCCTAACCCTAACGCTAAGGTTAACCCTAACCATTTCTCTAACCATAACCCTAACCCTAACCCTAACACTAAACCTAGCCTAACCCTAACCCTAACCCTAACCCTAAACCTAATCCTAACCCTAACACTAACCCTAAACCTAACCCTAACCCTAACCGTAACGCTAACACTAACCTAACCCTTACCCTTACCCTAACCTTAACACTTACGGTTTTCCTAAACCTAACCCTAACCCTAACCCTAACACGAAACCTAACCCTAACCCTAACCCCAACCCTAAACCTAAACTTAACCCTAACCCTCACCCTAACCCTAAACCTTACCGTTTCCCTAACCCTAACCCTAACCCTAACTCTTACCGTTTCCCTAACCCTAACCCTAACCCTAACCCTAAAACTAAACCTAACCTAACCCTAACTCTCACCCTTACCCTTACCCTAACCCTAACCCCAATCCCAACCCTAACCCTAACCCTTACCGTTTCCCTAACCCTAACCCTAACCCAAACCCTTAACCTAACACTAACCCTAATGCTAACCCTAACGCTAAACCTAAACCTAACCCTAAACCTAACCCTAAACTTAACCTTAACCCTAACCCTAAAGCTAACCCTACCCCTAACGCTAACCCTAACCCTAACCCTAAACCTCACCCTTACCCTAACCCTAACCCTAACCCTAACGCTAACCCTAACCCTAAATCTAACCCTAACCTTTACCGTGTCCCCAATCATAACCCTAACCCTAAACCTAAACCTAACCCTAACCCTAACGCTAACCCTAACCCTAACCCTTATCGTTTCCCTAACCCTAACACTGACCCTAACCCTAAACCTAACCCTAACCTAACCCTAACCCTAACCTAACCCGAAACCTAACCCTAACCCTAACCCTAAACCTAACCGTAAACCTTACCGTTTCCCTAACCCTAAACCTAACCCTAACCCTAACCCTAACCCTAACCCTAAACCTAAGGCTAACCCTAACCCTAACCGTAACCCTTACCCTTACCCTAACCCTAACCCTTACCATTTTCCTAACGCTAACCCTAACCCTAACACAAAACCTAACCCTAACCCTAACCCTAACCCTAAACCTAACCTTAACCCTAACCCTAACCCTAACCCTAACCCTAACCCTAAGCCTAACATGAAACCTAACCCTAACCCTAACGCTAACCCTAACCCTAAACCTAACTTTAACCCTAACCCTAACCCTAACCCTAACCCTCACCCTTACCCTTACCCTAACCCTAACCCGAACGCTAACCCTAACCCTAACCCTTACCGTTTCCCTAACCCTAACCCTAACCCTAACCCTAACATTAACCCTAACCCTAACCCTATCCCTAAACCTAACCTTAACCCTAACCCTTACCGTTTCCCTAACCATAACCCTAATCCTAACACTACAACTAACCCTAACCCTACCCCTAACCTAACCCTAACCCTATCCCTAACCCTAACCCTTAACGTTTCCCTAAACCTAACATTAACCCTAACCCTAATCCTAACCCTAACCCTAAACCTAACCCTACCAAGAACCCTAGCCCTTACCGTTTCCCTAACCCTAACCCTAACCCTAACCCTAATGCTAACCCTAACACTAAACCTAACGCTAACCCTAAACCTTACCGTTTCCCTAATCGGAACCCTAACCCTAACACTACACCTAACCCTAACCCTAACCCTAAACCTAAACCTAACCCTAACCCTAACCCTAACCCTAACCCTAACCGTTTCCCTAACCCTAACATTAACCCTAACCCTAACCCTAACCCTAAACCTAAACCTAACCGTAACCCTTACCGTTTCCCTAATCGGAACCCTAACCCTAACACTACACCTAACCCTAACCCTAACCCTAAACCTAAACCTAACCCTAACCCTAACCCTAACCCTAACCCTAACCGTTTCCCTAACCCTAACATTAACCCTAACCCAAACCCTAACCCTAAACCTAAACCTAAACCTAACCCTTACCGTTTCCCTAATCCTAACCCTAACCCTAAACCTAACCCTAGCCCTAACCCTAAACGTAACCCTAACCCTAACCCTAACCCTAACCCTTACCGTTTCCCTAACCATAACATTAACCGTAACCCTAACCCTAACCCTAACCCTAACGCTAACACTAACCCTAAACCTAAACCTAACCCTAACCCTAACCCTAACGCTAACCCTAACCCTAACCCTTACCATTTCCCGAACCCTAACCATAAACCTAACCCTAACCCTAGACCTAACCCTAAACCTTACCGTTTCCCTAACACTAGCCCTAACCCTAACCCTAACCCTAACCATAACCATAACCCAAAACCTAAACCTAACCCAAACCCTAACCCTAAACCTAACCCAAAACCTAAACCTAACCCTAACCCTTACAGTTTCACTACCCCTAACCCTAAATCTAACCCTTACGATAAACCTAACCCTAACACTAACCCTAAACCTAAACGTAACCCTAACCCATACCATGTCCCTAACCCTAACCATAACCCTAACCCTAACCCTAAAACTAACCCTAACCCTAACGCTTCCCCTAAACCTAACCCAAAACCTAACCCTAAACCTAACCCTAACCCTAACCCTAACCCTAAACCTAAGCCTAACCATTACCGTTTCCCTAACCCTAACCATAACCCTAACCCTAACACTAAACCTAAACCTAACCCTAATCCTAACCATAACCATAACCCTTACCGTTTCCCTAACCCTAACCCTAACCCTCACCCTAACCCTAACCCTAACCCTAACACTAAACCTAAACCTAACCCTAACCCTAATCCTAACCCTAACCCTAAACCTAACCCTAACCCTAACCCTAACCCTAACCGTTTCTCTAACCGTAACCCTAACCATTACCTAACCCTAAACCCAACCCTAACCCTAACCATAAACCTAACCGTAACCCTTACCGTTCCCTAACCCTAACCCTAAACCTAAACCTAACCCTAACCCTGACCCTAACCTTAACGCTAACCCTAACCCTAACCCTTACCCTTACCCTAACCCTATCCCTAACCCTTACCGTTTTCCTAACGCTAACCCTAACCCTAACCCTAACACGAAACCTAACCCTAACCCTAACCCTAACCCTAACCCTAAACCTAACCTTAACCCTAACACTAAACCTAACCCTAACCCTTACCGTTTCCCTAACCCTAATCCTAACCCTAACCATTACTCTTAACGTTTCCGTAATCCTAACCCTAACCCTAACCCTAAAACTATACCTAAACCTAACCCTAACCCTCACCCTTACCCTTACCCTAACCCTAACCCGAACCCGAACCCTAACCCTAACCCTTAACGTTTCCCTAACCCTAACCCTAACCCTAACCCTAAACCTAACACTAACCCTAACGCTAACCCTAACCCTAACGCTAACCCTAACCCTAACCCTAACTCTAATCCTAACCCTAACCCTAACCCTAACCCTAAACCTAACCCTAACCCTTACCGTTTCCCTAATCATAACCCTAACACTAAACCTAACCCTAACCCTAACCCTAACGCTAACCCTAACCCTAACCCTTATCGTTTCCCTAACCCTAACCCTAACCCTAACCCTAACCCTAACCCTAACCTAACCCTAACCCTAACCTAACCCTAAACCTAACCATAACCCTAACCCTAAACCTAACCTAACCCTTACTGTTTCCCTAAACCTAACCCTAACCCTAAACCTAACCCTAACACTAACCCTAAACCTAACGCTAACCCTAACCCTAACGCTAACCCTAACCCTAACCGTAACCCTTACCTTTACCCTAACCCTAACCCTTACCGTTTTCCTAACGCTAACCCTAACCCTAACCCTAACCCTAACACGAAACCTAACCCTAACCCTTACCCTAACCCTAACCCTAACACGAAACCTAAACCTAACGCTAACCCTAACCCTAACCATTATCGTTTCCCTAACCCTAACCCTAACACTAACCCTAACCCTAACCCTAAACCTAACCCTAACCCTAACCCTAACCCTAACGCTAACCCTAACCCTAAACCTTATCGTTTCCCTAACCCTAACCCTAACCCTAACACTAACACTAACCCTAACCCTAACCTAACCCTAACCCTAACCTAACCCTAAACCTAACCCTAACCCTAACCCTAACCCTAAACCTAACCCTAACTCTAGACCTAACCCTAAACCTTACCGTTTCCCTAACACTAGCCCTAACCCTAACCCTAACCATAACCATAACCATAACCCAAAACCTAACCCTAAACCAAACCCTAACCCTAAACCTAACCCTAAACCTAAACGTAACCCTAACCCTTACAGTTTCCCTAACCCTAACCCTAA
>JANJXV010000101.1:2797500-2805000 GCA_024803745.1 Megascapheus bottae
CCTAAACCTAACCCTTACCGCTTCCCTAACCCTAACCCTAACCACTACCCTAAGAATAAACCTAACACTAAACCTAATACTAACCCTAACCCTAACCCTAACCCTAACCCTAACCCTTACCGTTTCCCTAACCCTAACCCTAACCCTTACCCTTACCCTAACCCTAACCCTAACACATACCGTTTCCCTAATCCTAACCCTAACCATAACCCTAATCCTAACGCTAACCGTAACATTAACCCTAACCCTAAACCTAACCCTAACCCTAATCCTAATACTAACCATAACCCTAACCCTAAACCGAACCTTAACCCTCACCGTTTCCCTAACCCTAACCATAACCCTAAATCTAACCCTAACCCTAAGCCTAACCCTAACACTAACCCTAAGCCTAACCCTAAGCCTAACCCTTACCATTTCCCTAACCCTAACCTTAACCCTAACCACAACACTAAACCTAAACCTAACCCTAATCCTAACCCTAACCCTTACCGTTTCCCCTAACCCTAACCCTAACCCTCACCCTAACCCTAACCCTAACCCTAAACCTAATCCTAACACTTACCGTTTCCCTAACCCTAACGCTAACCCTTTCCGTTTCCCTAACCCTAAACCTAACCCTAACCCTATCCCTAACGCTAACCCTAACCCTAAAACTATCCCAAACCCTAACCCTTACCGTTTCCCTAACCGGAACACTAAACCTAACACTACACCTAAACCTAACACTAACCCTAACCCTAACCCTAACCCTTACCGTTTCCCTAACCCTAACATTAACCCTAACCCTAACGCTAACCCTAACCCTAAACCTAAACCTAACCCTTACCGTTTCCCTAATCCTAACCCTAACCCTAACCCTAACCCTAAACGTAACCCTAACCCTAACCCTAACCCTAACCCTAAACCTAAGCCTAACCCTTACCGTTTCCCTAACCCTAACCTTATCCCTAACCCTAACACTAAACCTAACCCTAACCCTAATCCTAACCCTAACCCTAACCCTTACCGTTTCCCTAACCCTAACCCTAACCCTCACCCTAACCTTAACCCTAACCCTAAACCTAATCCTAACACTTACCTTTTCCCTAACCCTAACGCTAACAGTTTCCGTTTCCCTAACCCTAACCCTAACCCTAACCCTAAACATTTTTTAACCGTAACCCTAACCCTAACCTAACCCTAAACCTAACCCTAACCCTAACCCTAAACCTAATCCTAACCCTTACCGTTTCCCTAACCCTAACCCTAACCCTAAACCTAACCCTAACCCTAACCCTAACGCTAACCCTAACGCTAACTCTAAACCTAACCCTAACCCTAATCCTAACCATAACCCTAACCCTAACCCTAACCCTAATCCTAACCCTAATCCTAACGCTAACCCTAACCCCAACTCTAAGCCTAACCCTAAACCTAACACTAACCCTTACCCTAACCCTAACCCTAACCCAAACCCTTACACTAACCCTAACCCTAACCCTAACCCTTACCGTTTCCCTAACCCTAACCCTTACCCTTACCGTTTCCCTAAACCTAACCCTAACCCTAACCGTAAACCTCACCCTAACCCTAACCCAAACACTTACCCTAACCCTAACCCTAACGCTAACCGTAAACCTAACCCTAACCCTAACCCTAACCCTTACCGTTTCCCCAACCGTAACCCTAACCCTAACCCTCACCCTCACCCTAACCCTAACCCTAACCCTAACCCTCACCCTAACACGAAACCTAAAAATAACCCTAACGCTAACCCTAACCCTAACCCTAACCCTAATCCTAACCCTAGCCCTAAATCTAACCCTAACCCTAACCCTAACCCTAACCGTTTGTCTAACCGTAACCCTAACCCTAACCTAACCCTAAACCTAACCCTAACCCTAACCCTAAACCTTACCCTAACCCTTACCGTTTCCCTAACCCTAAACCTAAACCTAAACCTAACCCTAACCCTAACCCTAACCCTAACGCTAACCCTAACCCTAATCCTAATCATTAACTTTTCCCTAACCCTAACCCTAACCCTAATCCTAACCCTAACACTTACCCTTACCCTAACCCTAATCCTAACCCTAAACCCTACCGTTTCCCTTACCCTAACCCTAACCCTTACCGTTTCCCTAACCCTAACCCTAACCCCCACCCTAACCCTTACCGTTTCCCTAACCCTAACCCTAACCCTAACCCTAAATGTAACCCTAACCCTAAAACTAACCCTAAGCCTAACCTGAAACCTAAACCTTACCGTTTCCCTAACCCTAAGCCTAACCCTAACACTAAACCTAACCCTAACCCTAACCCTAATCCTAACCCTAACCCTAAACCTAACACTACCATGAACCCTAACCTTTAACGTTTCCCTAACCCTAACCCTAACCCTAACCCTAAACCGAACCCTAACCCTAACCCTAACGCTAACCCTAACCCTAAACCTAACTCTAACTCTAACCCTTACCGTTTCCCTAACCGGAACCCTAACCCCAACACTACACCTAACCCTAACCCTAACCCTAACCCTAACCCTAAACCTAACCCTAACCCTAACCCTAACCCTAACCCTAACCCTTACCGGATCCCTAGCCCTAACATTAACACTAACCCTAACCCTCACCGTTTCCCTAACCCTAACATTAACCCTAACCCTAACCCTAACCCTAACGCTAACCCTAACCCTAAACCTAACCCTAACCCTAACCCTAACCCTAACCCTAAAGCTAACCCTAACCCTAACCCTTACCGTTTCCCTAACCCTAACCCTAACCCTACGAAAACACTAACCCTAACCCTAACCCTAACCCTAAACCTTACCGTTTCCCTAACCCTAACCATAACCCTAACCCAAAACCTAAACCTAACCCTAACCCTAACCCTAAACCAAACCCTAACCCTAACCCTAACCCTAACCCTTACCGGTTCCCTAATCCTAACCCTATCCCAAAACCTAACATTAACCCTAACCCTATACCAAAACCTAAACCTAACCCTAACCTTACCCAAAACCTAACCCTTACTGTTTCCCTAACCCTAACATTAACCCTAACCCTAACCCTAACGCTAACCCTAACCCTAAACCTAAACCTAACACTTACCATTTCCCTAATCCTAACCCTAACCCTAACATTAACCCTAACCCTAACCAAAACCCTAACCCTAACGCTAACCCTAACCCTAAAGCTAACCCTAACCTTAACCCTAACCCTAACCCTTACCGTTTCCCTAACCCTAACCCTACGAAAACACTAACCCTAACCCTAACCCTTACCCTTTCCCTAACCCTAACCCTAACCCTAACCCTAACCCTCACCCTTACCGGTTCCCTAACCCTAACCCTAACCCAAAACCTAACCCTAACCCTAACCCTATACCAAAACCTAACCCTAACCCTAACCCAAAACCTAACCCTAACCCTAACCCTAAGCCTAACACTAACTCTAAACCTAAACCTAACCCTTACCGCTTCCCTAACCCTAACCCTAACCACTACCCTAACAATAAACCTAACACTAAACCTAATACTAACCCTAACCCTAACCCTAACCCTAACCCTTACCGTTTCCCTAACCCTAACCCTAACCCTTACCCTTACCCTTACCCTAACCCTAACTCTAACACATACCCTTTCCCTAATCCTAACCCTAACCATAACCCTAATCCTAACGCTAACCCTAACATTAACCCTAACCCTAAACCTAACCCTAACCCTAATCCTAATACTAACCATAACCCTAACCCTAAACCGAACCTTAACCCTCACCGTTTCCCTAACCATAACCATAACCCTAAATCTAACCCTAACCCTAAGCCTAACCCTAACACTAACCCTAAGCCTAACCCTAAGCCTAACCCTTACCATTTCCCTAACCCTAACCTTAACCCTAACCACAACACTAAACCTAAACCTAACCCTAATCCTAACCCTAACCCTAACCCTTACCGTTTCCCCTAACCCTAACCCTAACCCTCACCCTAACCCTAACCCTAAACCTAAACCTAATCCTAACACTTACCGTTTCCCTAACCCTAACGATAACCCTTTCAATTTTCCTAACCCTAAACCTAACCCTAACCCTATCCCTAACGCTAACCCTAACCCTAAACCTATCCCTAACCCTAACCCTTACCGTTTCCCTAACCGGAACACTAAACCTAACACTACACCTAACCCTAACCCTAACCCTAACCCTAACCCTTACCGTTTCCCTAATCCTAACATTAACCCTAACCCTAACTCTAACACTAACCCTAAACCTAAACCTAAACCTTACCGTTTCCCTAATCCTAACCCTAACCCTAACCCTAACGATAACCCTTTCCATTTCCCTAACCCTAAACCTAACCCTAACCCTAACCCTAACGCTAACCCTAACCCTAAACCTAACCCTAACCCTAACCCTAACGCTAACCTAACCCTAACCCTTACCGTTTCCCTAACCCTAACTCTACGAAAACACTAACCCTAACCCTAACCCTGACCCTTACCGTTTCCCTAACCCTAACCATAACCCTAACCCAAAACCTAACCCTAACCCTAACCCTAACCCTAAAACTAACACTAACCATAACCATAACCCTAACCCTAACCCTAAACCTAACCCTTACCGGTTCCCTAACCCTAACCCTAACCCAAAACCTAACCCTAACCCTAACCCTATACCAAAACTTAACCCTAACCCTAACCCTAACCCAAAACCTAACCCTAATCCTAAGCCTAACACTAACACTAAACCTAACCCTAACCCTTACCCCTTCCCTAACCCTAACCCTAACACATACCGTTTCCCTAATCCTAACCCTAACCCTAACCCTAATCCTAACGCTAACCCTAACCCTAACCCTAAACCTAACCCTAACCCTAATCCTAACGCTAAACCTAACCCTAAACCTAAACCTAACCCTAACCCTCACCATTTCCCTAACCCTAAACATAACCCTAAATCTAACCTCAACCCTAAGCCTAACCCTAACACTAACCCTACGCCTAACCCTAAGCCTAAACCTTACCATTTCCCTAACCCTAACCTTAACCCTAACCCTAACACTAAACCTAAACCTAACCCTAATCCTAACCCTAACCCTAACCCTTACCGTTTCCCTAACCCTAACCCTAACCCTCACCCTAACCCTAACCCTAACCCTAAACCTAATCCTAACACTTACCGTTTCCCTAACCCTAACGCTAACCCTTTCCATTTCCCTAACCCTAACCCTAATCCTAACCCTAACACTAAACCTAAACCTAACCCTAACCCTTACCGTTTCCCTAACCCTAACCCTAACCCTAAACCTAACCCTAACCCTAACCCTAACCCTAACGCTAACCCTAACCCTAACCCTAACCCTTACCCTCAACCTAACCCTAACCCTAACCCTTACCGTTTTCCAAACGCTAACCCTAACCCTAACCCTAACTCTTACCGTTTCCCTAACCCTAACCATAACCCTAACCCAAAACCTAACCATAACCCTAACCCTAACCCTAACCCTAACCCTAAACCTAACCCTAACCCTAACCATAACCCTAACCCTAACCCTAACCCTTACCGGTTCCCTAACCCTAACCCTAACCTAAAACCTAACCCTAACCCTAACCCTATACCAAAACCTAACCATAACCCTAATCCTAACGCTACCCTAAACCTAACCTTAACCCTAACCCTAAACCTAACCCTAACCCTTACCGTTTCCCTAACCCTAACCCTAACCCTAAGTCTTACTCTTAAAGTTTCCGTAACCCGAACCCTCACCCTAACCCTAAAACTAAACCTAAACCTAACCCTAACCCTCACCCTTACCCTTACCTAACCCTAACCCGAACCCTAACCCTAACCCTAACCCTTACCGTTTCCCTAACCCTAACCCTAAACCTAACACTAACCCTAACGCTAACCCTAACCCTAATCCTAACACTAACCCTAACGCTAACCCTAACCCTAACCCTAACCCTAAACCTAATCCTAACCCTAATCCTAACGCTAACCCTAACCCCAACCCTAACCCTAACCCTAAACCTAACACTAACCCTTACCCTAACCCTAACCCTAACCCAAACCCTTACCCTAACCCTAACCCTAACCCTAACCGTAAACCTCACCCTAACCCTAACTCTAATCCTTACCGTTTCCCTAACCCTAACCCTTACACTTACCGTTTCCCTAACCCTGAACCTAACCCTAACCCTTACCGTTTCCCTAACCCTAACCCTAACCCCCACCCTAACCCTTACCGTTTCCCTAACCCTAACCCTAACCCTAACCCTAAATGTAACCCTAACCCTAACCCTAAACCTAAGCCTAACCCGAAACCTAACCCTTACCGTTTCCCTAACCCTAACCCTAACCCTAACACTAAACCTAAACCTAACCCTAACCCTAACCCTAATCCTAACCCTAACCCTAAACCTAACCCTACCACGAACCCTAACTCTTAACGTTTCCCTAAACCTAACACTACACCTAACCCTAAACCTAACCCTAACCCTAACCCTAACCCTAACGCTAACCCTAACCCTAAACCTAACCCTAACCCTAACCCTTACCGTTTCCCTAACCGGAACCCTAACCCTAACACTACACCTAACCCTAACCCTAACCCTAACCCTAACCCTAAACCTAATCATAACCCTAACCCTAACCCTTACCGTTTCCCTAACCCTAACAAAAACACTAACCCTACACCTAACGCTAACCCTACCCCTAAACCTAAACCTAACCCTTACCGTTGCCCTAATCCTAACCCTAACCCTAACCCTAAACATGACCCTAACCATAACCCTAACCCCAACCCTCACCGTTTCCCTAACCCTAACATTAACCCTAACCCTAACCCTAACCCTAACCCAAACCCTAACTCTAACCCTAACCCTAAACGTAACCCTAACCCTAACCCTAACCATAACCCTTACCGTTTCCCTAACCCTAACATTAACCCTAACCCTAACCCTAACCCTAACCCTAACCCTTACCGTTTCCCTAACCCTAACCGTTACCCTTACCGTTTCCCTAACCCTAACCCTAACCCTAACCCTAACCCTTAACCTAACCCTAACCCTAACCCTTACCATTTTCCTAACGCTAACCCTAACCCTAAACCTAACCCTAAGCCTAACACTAACACTAAACCTAACCCTAAACCTTACTGCTTCCCTAACCCTAACCCTAACCCCTACCCTAACAATAAACCTAACCCTAACCCTAACCCTAACCCTACCGCTAACCCTAAACCTAAACCTAACCCTAACCATAACCCTACCCCTAACGCTAACCCTAACCCTAACCCTTACCGTTTCCCTAACCCTAACCCTACGAAAACACTAACCCTAACCCTAACCCTAACCCTTACCCTTTCCCTAACCCTAACCCTAACCCTAACCCTAACCCTCACCCTTACCGGTTCCCTAACCCTAACCCTAACCCAAAACCTAACCCTAACCCTAACCCTATACCAAAACCTAACCCTAACCCTAACCCAAAACCTAACTCTAACCCTAACCCTAAGCCT
>JANJXV010000101.1:2810000-2822500 GCA_024803745.1 Megascapheus bottae
CTTACCGTTTCCCCTAACCCTAACCCTAACCCTCACCCTAACCCTAACCCTAACCCTAAACCTAATCCTAACACTTACCGTTTCCCTAACCCTAACGATAACCCTTTCAATTTTCCTAACCCTAAACCTAACCCTAACCCTATCCCTAACGCTAACCCTAACCCTAAACCTATCCCTAACCCTAACCCTTACCGTTTCCCTAACCGGAACACTAAACCTAACACTACACCTAACCCTAACCCTAACCCTAACCCTAACCCGTACCGTTTCCCTAACCCTAACATTAACCCTAACCCTAACGCTAACACTAACCCTAAACCTAAACCTAAACCTTACCGTTTCCCTAATCCTAACCCTAACCCTAACCCTAACGATAACCCTTTCCATTTCCCTAACCCTAAACCTAACCCTAACCCTAACCCTAACGCTAACCCTAACCCTAAACCTAACCCTAACCCTAACCCTAACGCTAACCTAACCCTAACCCTTACCGTTTCCCTAACCCTAACCCTACGAAAACACTAACCCTAACCCTAACCCTGACCCTTACCGTTTCCCTAACCCTAACCATAACCCTAACCCAAAACCTAACCCTAACCCTAACCCTAACCCTAAAACTAACACTAACCATAACCATAACCCTAACCCTAACCCTAAACCTAACCCTTACCGGTTCCCTAACCCTAACCCTAACCCAAAACCTAACCCTAACCCTAACCCTATACCAAAACTTAACCCTAACCCTAACCCTAACCCAAAACCTAACCCTAATCCTAAGCCTAACACTAACACTAAACCTAACCCTAACCCTTACCCCTTCCCTAACCCTAACCCTAACACATACCGTTTCCCTAATCCTAACCCTAACCCTAACCATAATCCTAACGCTAACCCTAACCCTAACCCTAAACCTAACCCTAGCCCTAATCCTAACGCTAAACCTAACCCTAAAGCTAAACCTAACCCTAACCCTCACCATTTCCCTAACCCTAAACATAACCCTAAATCTAACCTCAACCCTAAGCCTAACCCTAACACTAACCCTACGCCTAACCCTAAGCCTAAACCTTACCATTTCCCTAACCCTAACCTTAACCCTAACCCTAACACTAAACCTAAACCTAACCCTAATCCTAACCCTAACCCTAACCCTTACCGTTTCCCTAACCCTAACCCTAACCCTCACCCTAACCCTAACCCTAACCCTAAACCTAATCCTAACACTTACCGTTTCCCTAACCCTAATGCTAACCCTTTCCATTTCCCTAACCCTAACCCTAATCCTAACCCTAACACTAAACCTAACCTTAACCCTAACCCTAACCCTAACCCTAACCCTAACCGTTTCTCTAACCGTAACCCTAACCCTAACCTAACCCTAAACCTAACCCTAACGCTAACCCTAAACCTAACCCTAACCCTTACCGTTTCCCTAACCCTAACCCTAACCCTAAACCTAACCCTAACCCTAACCCTAACCCTAACGCTAACCCTAACCCTAACCCTAACCCTTACCCTCAACCTAACCCTAACCCTAACCCTTACCGTTTTCCTAACGCTAACCCTAACCCTAACCCTAACCCTTACCGTTTCCCTAACCCTAATCATAACCCTAACCCAAAACCTAACCCTAACCCTAACCCTAACCCTAACCCTAACCCTAAACCTAACCCTAACCCTAACCATAACCCTAACCCTAACCCTAACCCTTACCGGTTCCCTAACCCTAACCCTAACCTAAAACCTAACCCTAACCCTAACCCTATACAAAAAACTAACCATAACCCTAATCCTAACGCTACCCTAAACCTAACCTTAACCCTAACCCTAAACCTAACCCTAACCCTTACCGTTTCCCTAACCCTAACCCTAACCCTAACTCTTACTCTTAAAGTTTCCGTAACCCGAACCCTCACCCTAACCCTAAAACTAAACCTAAACCTAACCCTAACCCTCACCCTTACCCTTACCCTAACCCTAACCCGAACCCTAACCCTAACCCTAACCCTTACCGTTTCCCTAACCCTAACCCTAAACCTAACACTAACCCTAATGCTAACCCTAACCCTAATCCTAACACTAACCCTAACGCTAACCCTAACCCTAACCCTAACCCTAAACCTAATCCTAACCCTAATCCTAACGCTAACCCTAACCCCAACCCTAACCCTAACCCTAAACCTAACACTAACCCTTACCCTAACCCTAACCCTAACCCAAACCCTTACCCTAACCCTAACCCTAACCCTAACCGTAAACCTCACCCTAACCCTAACCCTAAACCTTACCGTTTCCCTAACCCTAACCCTTACACTTACCGTTTCCCTAACCCTAAACCTAACCCTAACCCTTACCGTTTCCCTAACCCTAACCCTAACCCCCACCCTAACCCTTACCGTTTCCCTAACCCTAACCCTAACCCTAACCCTAAATGTAACCCTAACCCTAACACTAAACCTAAGCCTAACCCGAAACCTAACCCTTACCGTTTCCCTAACCCTAACCCTAACCCTAACACTAAACCTAAACCTAACCCTAACCCTAATCCTAACCCTAACCCTAAACCTAACCCTACCACGAACCCTAACTCTTAACGTTTCCCTAAACCTAACACTACACCTAACCCTAAACCTAACCCTAACCCTAACCCTAACCCTAACCCTAACGCTAACCCTAACCCTAAACCTAACCCTAACCCTAACCCTTACCGTTTCCCTAACCGGAACCCTAACCCTAACACTACACCTAACCCTAACCCTAACCCTAACCCTAACCCTAAACCTAATCCTAACCCTAACCCTAACCCTAACACTTACCGTTTCCCTAACCCTAACAAAAACCCTAACCCTACACCTAACGCTAACCCTACCCCTAAACCTAAACCTAACCCTTACCGTTTCCCTAATCCTAACCCTAACCCTAACCCTAAACATGACCCTAACCATAACCCTAACCCCAACCCTCACCGTTTCCCTAACCCTAACATTAACCCTAACCCTAACCCTAACCCTAACCCAAACCCTAACTCTAACCCTAACCCTAAACGTAACCCTAACCCTAACCCTAACCGTAACCCTTACCGTTTCCCTAACCCTAACATTAACCCTAACCCTAACCCTAACCCTAACCCTTACCGTTTCCCTAACCCTAACCGTTACCCTTACCGTTTCCCTAACCCTAACCCTAACCCTAACCCTAACCCTTAACCTAACCCTAACCCTAACCCTTACCATTTTCCTACCGCTAACCCTAACCCTAAACCTAACCCTAAGCCTAACACTAACACTAAACCTAACCCTAAACCTTACTACTTCCCTAACCCTAACCCTAACCCCTACCCTAACAATAAACCTAACCCTAACCCTAACCCTAACCCTATCGCTAACCCTAACCCTAAACCTAACCCTAACCATAACCATACCCCTAACGCTAACCCTAACCCTAACCCTTACCGTTTCCCTAACCCTAACCCTAACACTAACCCTTACTCTTAACGTTTCCGTAACCCGAACCCTCACCCTAACCCTAAAACTAAACCTAAACCTAACCCTAACCCTCACCCTTACCCTTACCCTAACCCTAACCCGAACCCTAACCCTAACCCTAACCCTTACCGTTTCCCTAACCCTAACCCTAAACCTAACACTAACCCTAATGCTAACCCTAACCCTAATCCTAACACTAACCCTAACGCTAACCCTAACCCTAACCCTAACCCTAAACCTAATCCTAACCCTAATCCTAACGCTAACCCTAACCCCAACCCTAACCCTAACCCTAAACCTAACACTAACCCTTACCCTAACCCTAACCCTAACCCAAACCCTTACCCTAACCCTAACCCTAACCCTAACCGTAAACCTCACCCTAACCCTAACCCTAAACCTTACCGTTTCCCTAACCCTAACCCTTACACTTACCGTTTCCCTAACCCTAAACCTAACCCTAACCCTTACCGTTTCCCTAACCCTAACCCTAACCCCCACCCTAACCCTTACTGTTTCCCTAACCCTAACCCTAACCCTAACCCTAAATGTAACCCTAACCCTAACACTAAACCTAAGCCTAACCCGAAACCTAACCCTTACCGTTTCCCTAACCCTAACCCTAACCCTAACACTAAACCTAAACCTAACCCTAACCCTAATCCTAACCCTAACCCTAAACCTAACCCTACCACGAACCCTAACTCTTAACGTTTCCCTAAACCTAACACTACACCTAACCCTAAACCTAACCCTAACCCTAACCCTAACCCTAACCCTAACGCTAACCCTAACCCTAAACCTAACCCTAACCCTAACCCTTACCGTTTCCCTAACCGGAACCCTAACCCTAACACTACACCTAACCCTAACCCTAACCCTAACCCTAACCCTAAACCTAATCCTAACCCTAACCCTAACCCTAACACTTACCGTTTCCCTAACCCTAACAAAAACCCTAACCCTACACCTAACGCTAACCCTACCCCTAAACCTAAACCTAACCCTTACCGTTTCCCTAATCCTAACCCTAACCCTAACCCTAAACATGACCCTAACCATAACCCTAACCCCAACCCTCACCGTTTCCCTAACCCTAACATTAACCCTAACCCTAACCCTAACCCTAACCCAAACCCTAACTCTAACCCTAACCCTAAACGTAACCCTAACCCTAACCCTAACCGTAACCCTTACCGTTTCCCTAACCCTAACATTAACCCTAACCCTAACCCTAACCCTAACCCTTACCGTTTCCCTAACCCTAACCGTTACCCTTACCGTTTCCCTAACCCTAACCCTAACCCTAACCCTAACCCTTAACCTAACCCTAACCCTAACCCTTACCATTTTCCTACCGCTAACCCTAACCCTAAACCTAACCCTAAGCCTAACACTAACACTAAACCTAACCCTAAACCTTACTACTTCCCTAACCCTAACCCCTACCCTAACAATAAACCTAACCCTAACCCTAACCCTAACCCTATCGCTAACCCTAACCCTAAACCTAACCCTAACCATAACCATACCCCTAACGCTAACCCTAACCCTAACCCTTACCGTTTCCCTAACCCTAACCCTAACACTAACCCTTACTCTTAACGTTTCCGTAACCCGAACCCTCACCCTAACCCTAAAACTAAACCTAAACCTAACCTTAACCATCACCCTTACCCTTACCCTAACCCTAATCCGAACCCTAACCCTAACACTAACCCTTACCGTTTCCCTAACCCTAACCCTAACCCTAACCCTAAACCTAACACTAACCCTAACGCTAACCCTAACCCTCATCCTAACACTAACCCTAACGCTAACCCTAACCCTAACCCTAACCCTAAACCTAACCCTAACCCTAACCGGTTCCCTAACCCTAACCCTAAACCAAAACCTAACCCTAACCCTAACCCTATACCAAAACCTAACCCTAACCCTAACCCTAACCGAAAACCTAACCCTAACCCTAACCCTAAGCCTAACACTAACACTAAACCTAACCTAATCCTTACCGCTTCCCTAACCTTAACCCTAACCCCTACCCTAACAATAAACCTAACCCTAACCCTAACCCTAACCCTAACCCTAACGCTAACCCTAACCCTAAACCTAACCCTAACCATAACCCTACCCCTAACGCTAACCCTAACCCTAATCCTTACCGTTTCCCTAACCCTAACCCTAACCCTACGAAAACACTAACCCTAACCCTAACCCTTACCGTTTCCCTAACCCTAACCATAACACTAAACCAAAACCTAACCATAACCCTAACCCTAACCCTAACCCTAAACCTAACCCTAACCCTTACCGGTTCCCTAACCCTCACCCTAAACCAAAACCTAACCCTAACCCTAACCCTATACCAAAACCTAAAACTAACCCTAACCCTAATCCAAAACCTAACCCTAACCCTAACCCTAAGCCTAACACTAACACTAAACCTAACCCTAACCCTTACCCCTTCCCTAACCCTAACCCTAACACATACCGTTTCCCTAATCCTAACCCTAACCCTAACCCTAAACCTAACCCTAACCATAACCCTACCCCTAACGCTAACCCTAACCCTAACCCTTACCGTTTCCCTAACCCTAACCCTAACCCTACGAAAACACTAACCCTAACCCTAACCCTAACCCTTACCGTTTCCCTAACCCTAACCATAACACTAAACCAAAACCTAACCATAACCCTAACCCTAACCCTAACCCTAAACCTAACCCTAACCCTTACCGGTTCCCTAACCCTAACCCTAAACCAAAACCTAACCCTAACCCTAACCCTATACCAAAACCTAAAACTAACCCTAACCCTAATCCAAAACCTAACCCTAACCCTAACCCTAAGCCTAACACTAACACTAAACCTAACCCTAACCCTTACCCCTTCCCTAACCCTAACCCTAACACATACCGTTTCCCTAATCCTAACCCTAAACCTAACCCTAATCCTAACGCTAACCCTAACCCTAACCCTAAACCTAACCCTAACCCTAATCCTAACGCTAAACCTAACCCTAAACCTAAACCTAACCCTAACCCTCACCATTTCCCTAACCCTAAACATAACCCTAAATCTAACCTCAACCCTAAGCCTAACCCTAACACTAACCCTACGCCTAACCTTAAGCCTAAACCTTACCATTACCCTAACCCTAACCTTAACCCTAACCCTAACACTAAACCTAAACCTAACCCTAATCCTAACCCTAACCCTAACCCTTACCGTTTCCCTAACCCTAACCTTAACCCTCACCCTAACCCTAACCCTAACCCTAAACCTAATCCTAACACTTACCGTTTCCCTAACCCTAACGCTAACCCTTTCCGTTTCCCTAACCCTAACCCTAATCCTAACCCTAACACTAAACCTAACCTTAACCCTAACCCTAATCCTAACCCTAACCCTAAACCTAACCCTAACCCTAACCCTAACCCTAACCGTTTCTCTAACCGTAACCCTAACCCTAACCTAACCCTAAACCTAACCCTAACCCTAACCCTAAACCTAACCCTAACCCTTACCGTTTCCCTAACCCTAACCCTAACCCTAACCCTAACCCTAACCCTAACCCTAACCCTACCCTAACCCTAACCCTAACCCTAACCCTAACCCTAACCCTAACCCTAACCCTAAACTTAACCCTAACCCTTACCGTTTCCCTAACCCTAACCCTAACCCTAACTCTTACTCTTAAAGTTTCCGTAACCTGAACCCTCACCCTAACCCTAAAACTAAACCTAAACCTAACCCTAAACCTCACCCTTACCCTTACCCTAACCCTAACCCGAACCCTAACCCTAACCCTAACCCTTACCGTTTCCCTAACCCTAACCCTAAACCTAACACTAACCCTAATGCTAACCCTAACCCTAATCCTAACACTAACCCTAACGCTAACCCTAACCCTAACCCTAACCCTAAACCTAATCCTAACCCTAATCCTAACGCTAACCCTAACCCCAACCCTAACCCTAACCCTAAACCTAACACTAACCCTTACCCTAAACCTAACCCTAACCCAAACCCTTACCCTAACCCTAACCCTAACCCTAACCGTAAACCTCACCCTAACCCTAACCCTAATCCTTACCGTTTCCCTAAACCTAACCCTTACACTTACCGTTTCCCTAACCCTAAACCTAACCCTAACCCTTACCGTTTCCCTAACCCTAACCCTAACCCCCACCCTAACCCTTACCGTTTCCCTAACCCTAACCCTAACCCTAACCCTAAATGTAACCCTAACCCTAACACTAAACCTAAGCCTAACCCGAAACCTAACCCTTACCGTTTCCCTAACCCTAACCCTAACCCTAACCCTAACGCTAACCCTAACCCTAAACCTAACCCTAACCCTAACCCTTACCGTTTCCCTAACCGGAACCCTAACCCTAACACTACACCTAACCCTAACCCTAACCCTAACCCTAACCCTAAACCTAATCATAACCCTAACCCTAACCCTTACCGTTTCCCTAACCCTAACAAAAACACTAACCCTACACCTAATGCTAACCCTACCCCTAAACCTAAACCTAACCCTTACCGTTGCCCTAATCCTAACCCTAACCCTAACCCTAAACATGACCCTAACATTAACCCTAACCCCAACCCTCACCGTTTCCCTAACCCTAACATTAACCCTAACCCTAACCCTAACCCTAACCCAAACCCTAACTCTAACCCTATCCCTAAACGTAACCCTAACCCTAACCCTAACCGTAACCCTTACCGTTTCCCTAACCCTAACATTAACCCTAACCCTAACCCTAACCCTAACCCTAACCCTTACCGTTTCCCTAACCCTAACCCTTACCCTTACCGTTTCCCTAACCCTAACCCTAACCCTAACCCTTAACCTAACCCTAACCCTAACCCTTACCATTTTCCTAACGCTAACCCTAACCCTAACCCTATCCCTAAGCCTAACACTAACACTAAACCTAACCTAATCCTTACCGCTTCCCTAACCTTAACCCTAACCCCTACCCTAACAATAAACCTAACCCTAACCCTAACCCTAACCCTAACCCTAACGCTAACCCTAACCCTAAACCTAACCCTAACCATAACCCTACCCCTAACGCTAACCCTAACCCTAACCCTTACCGTTTCCCTAACCCTAACCCTAACCCTACGAAAACACTAACCCTAACCCTAACCCTAACCCTTACCGTTTCCCTAACCCTAACCATAACACTAAACCAAAACCTAACCATAACCCTAACCCTAATCCTAACCCGAAACCTAACCCTAACCCTTACCGGTTCCCTAACCCTAACCCTAAACAAAACCTAACCCTAACCCTAACCCTATACCAAAACCTAAAACTAACCCTAACCCTAATCCAAAACCTAACCCTAACCCTAACCCTAAGCCTAACAATAACACTAAACCTAACCCTAACCCTTACCGCTTCCCTAACCCTAACCCTAACCCCTATCCTAACAATAAACCTAACACTAACTCTAATCCTAACCCTAACCCTAACCCTAACCCTTACCGTTTCCCTAACCCTAACCCTAACCCTTACACTTACCCTAACCCTAACCCTAACACATAACGTTTCCCTAATCCTAACCCTAACCCTAACCCTAACCCTAACCCTAGCCCTAATCCTAACACTAACTCTAACCCTAACCCTAAACCTAACCCTAACCCTTACCGTTTCCCTAACCCAAACCATAACCCTAAATCTAACCCTAACCCTAACCCTAACCCTAACCCTAACCTTAACCCTAACCCTAACCCTAAACCTAACCGTAACCGGAACCCTAACCCTAACCCTAACCCTTACCGTTTCCCTAACCCTACCCCTAACCCTAAACCTAACACTAACCCTAACGCTAACCCTAACCCTAACGCTAACCCTAACCCTAACCCTAACCCTAATCCTAACCCTAAGCCTAATGCTAACGCTAACCCTAACTCTAACCCTAAACCTAATCCTAACCCTAATCCTAACGCTAACCCTACCCCAACTCTAACCCTAAACCTACACCTAACACTAACCCTAATCCTAACCCTAACCCTAACCCAAACCCTTACCCTAACCCTAACCCTAACCCTAACCGTAAACCTAACCCTAACCCTAACCCTAAACCTTACCGTTTCCCTAACCCTAAACTTTACCCTTACCGTTTCCCTAACCCTAACCCTAACCCTAACCGTAAACCTCACCCTAACCCTAACCCTAAACCTTGCCGTTTCCCTAACCCTAACCCTTACCCTTACCGTTTCCCTAACCCTAACCCTAACCATAACCCTAAACGTAACCCTAACCCTAACACTAACCCTAAGCCTAACCCGAAACCTAACCCTTACCGTTTCCCTAACCCTAACCCTAACCCTAACACTAAACCTAACCCTAACCCTAACCCTAACCCTAATCCTAACCCTAAACCTAACCCTACCACGAACCCTAACCCTTACCGTTTCCCTAACCCTAACCATAACCCTAACCCTATTGCTAACCCTAACACTAAACCTAACCCTAACCCAAACCCTTACCGTTTCCCTAACACTACACCTAACCCTAACCCTAACCCTAAACCTAAACCTAACCCTAACCCTAACCCTAACCCTAACCCTAACCCTTACCGTTTCCCTAACTCTAACATTAACCCTAACCCTAACCCTAACCCTAAACCTAACCCTTACCGTTTCTCTAATCCTAACCTTAACCCTAAACATAACCCTAACCCTAACCCTAAACGTAACCCTAACCCTAACCCTAACCCTTACCGTTTCCCTAACCCTAACATTAACCCTAACCCTAACCCTAACCCTAACCCTAACCCTAACATTAACCCTAACCCTAACCCTAACGCTAACCCTAACCCTAAACCTAACCCTAACCCTAACCCTAACCCTACCGCTAACCCTAACCCTAACCCTTACCATTTCCCGAACCCTAACCCTAAACCTAACCCTAACCCTAGACCTAACCCTAAACCTTACCGTTTCCCTAACCCTAGCCCTAACCCTAACCCTAACCCTAACCATAACCATAACCCAAAACCTAACCCTAACCCAAACCCTAACCCTAACCCTAACCCTAAACCTAAACCTAACCCTAACCCTTAGAGTTTTCCTAACCCTAACCCTAATCCTAACCCTCACCATAAACCTAAACCTAACCCTAACACTCACCCTAAACCTAAGCCTAACCCTTACTGTTTCCCTAACCCTAAACTTAACCCTAACCCTAACACTAAACCTAACCCTAACCCTAACGCTACCCCTAACCCTAACCCAAAACCTAACCCTAAACCTAACACTAACCCTAACACTCACCCTAAACCTAAGCCTAACCCTTACCGTTTCCCTAATCCTAACCTTAACCCTAACCCTAACACTAAACCTAAACCTAACCCTTATCCTAACCCTAACCCTAACCCTTACCGTTTCCCTAACCCTAACCCTAACCCTCACCCTAACCCTAAACCTAACCCTAAACCTAATCCTAACACTTACCTTTTCCCTAACCCTAACGCTAACCCTTTCCGTTTCCCTAACCCTAACCGTAACCCTAACACTAAACCTAACCCTAACCCTAACCCTAATCCTAACCCTAACCCTAAACCTAACCCTAACCCTAACCCTAACCCTAACCTAACCCTAAACCTAACCCGAACCCTAACCCTAAACCTAACCCTAACCCTTACCATTTCCCTAACCCTAACCCTAAACCTAAACCTAACCCTAACTCTAACCCTAACCTTAACGCTAACCCTAACCCTAACCCTAACCCTTACCCTTACCCTAACCCTAACCCTAACCCTTACGTTTTCCTAACGCTAACCCTAACCCTAACCCTAACACGAAACCTAACCCTAACACTAACCCTAACCCTAACCCTAAACCTAACCTTAACCCTAACACTAAATTAACCCTAACCCTTACCGTTTCCCTAACCCTATCCCTAACCCTAACCATTACTCTTAACGTTTCCGTAACCCTAACCCTAACCTTAACTCTAAAACTATACCTAAACCTAACTCTACCCCTCACCCTTACCCTTACCCAAACCCTAACCCAAACCCGAACCCTAACCCTAACCCTACCCTAACCCTAAACCTAACACTAACCCTAACGCTAACCCTAACCCTAACGCTAACCCTAACCCTAACCCTAATCCTAACCCTAACCCTAACCCTAACCCTAAACCTAACCCTAACCCTTACCGTTTCCCTAATCATAACCCTAACCCTCAACCTAAACCTAACCCTAACCCTAACGCTAACACTAACCCTAACCCTTATCGTTTCCCTAACCCTAACACTAACCCTAACCCTAACCCTAACCCTAACCTAACCCAAACCCTAACCTAACCCTAAACCTAACCCTAACCCTCACCCTAAACCTAACCGTAACCCTTACCGTTTCCCTAACCCTAACCCTAAACCTAACCCTATCCCTAAACCTAAGGCTAACCCTAACCTTAACCGTAACCCTTACCTTTACCCTAACCATAACCCTTACCGTTTTCCTAACGCTAACCCTAACCCTAACCCTAACCCTAACCTAACACGAAACCTAACCCTAACACTAACCCTAACCCTAACACGAAACCTAAACCTAACGCTAACCCTAACCCTAGCCCTTATCGTTTCCCTAACCCCAACACTAACCCTAACCCTAACCCTAACCCTAACCTAACCCTAACCCTAACCTAACCCTAAACCTAATCTTAACCCTAACCCTAAACCTAACCCTAACCCTTACCGTTTTCCTAACCCTAACCCTAACCCTCACCCTAACCCTAACCCTAAAACTAAACCAAAACCTAACCCTAACCCTCACCCTTACCCATACCCTAACGCTAACCCGAACCCTAACCCTAACCTTAACCCTAACCATAACCCTAACCCTAACCCTAACCCCAACCCTAACCCTAACCCGAATCCGAACCCTAACCCTAACCCTAACCCTTACCGTTTCCCTAACCCTAACCCTAACCCTAAACCTAACACTAACCCTAACGCTAAACCTAACCCTAACGCTAAC
>JANJXV010000101.1:2835000-2880000 GCA_024803745.1 Megascapheus bottae
ACCCTTAACATTTCCCTAACCCTAACATTAACCCTAACCCTAACCCTAACCCTAATCCTAACGCTAACCCTAACTCTAACCCTTACCGTTTTCCTAACCCTTACACTAACCCTAACCCTAAACCTAACACTAACCCTAACCATAACCCTAAGCCTAACCCTAACACAAACCCTAAGCCTAAGCCTAACCCTAACCCTTACCGTTACACTAACCCTAACAATAACCCTAACCCTAACCCTTACAGTTTCCCTAACCCTAACCCTAACCCTAATCCAAAACCTAACCCTAACCCTAACCCTAAACCAAAACCTAACCCTAACCCTAATCCCAAGCCTAACACTAACACTAAGCCTAACCCTAACCCTTAATGTTTCCCTAACCCTAATCCTAACCCTAACCCTAACAATAAACCTAAACCTAACCCTAATCCTAACCCTAACCCTAACCCTAACCCTAAACCTAATCTTAACCCTAACCCTAACCCTAACCCTCACCCTAACCCTTACGGTTTCCCTAACCCTAACCATAACCCTAACCCTAACCCTAACCTTAACCCTAACCCTAACCCTAACACCAACCCTAAGCCTAACCCTAACCCTAACCCTTACCTTTACCCTAACCCTAACCCTAACCCTAACCCTTACCGTTTCCCGAACCCTAACACTAACCCTAACGCTAACCTAACCCTAACCCTAACCCAAAAGCTAACCCTAAACCAAACCCTAACCCTAACCCTAACCCTAACACTAAACCTAACTCTAACCCTAATCATAACCCTAACCCTTACCTTTTCCCTAACCCTAAACCATACCGTTTCCCTAAACCTAACCGTCACCCTGACCCTAAGGCTAACCCTAACCCTAACCCTAAACCTAACCCTAAGCCTTACCGTTTCCCTAACCCTAACCCTAACCCTTACCGTTTCCCTAACCCTAACCCTAACACTAAACCTAACCCTAACCCTAACCCTAATCCTAACCCTAACACTGAACCTAACCCTAACCCTAACCCCTACCGTTTCCTTAACCTAACCCTAACCCTAACCCTAACCCTAATGCTAACCCTAACACTAACCCTAACCCTAACCCTTACCGTTTCCCTAACCCTAACCCTAACCCTAACGATAACCGTAACCCTAACCCTAACCCTTACCCTAACCCTAACTCTAACCCTAAACCTAACCCTAACCCTAACCCTAACCCTACCCCTTACCCTTACCCTAACCTTAACCCTTACCGTTTTCCTAACCCTAACACTAACCCTAACCCTAACCCTAAACCTAACCCTAACCCTAACCCTAACACTAACCCTAACCCTAGCCCAAAACCTAACCTTAACCCTAACCCTAACGCTAACCCTAACCCTTACCGTTTCCCTAACCCTAATCCTAACCTAACCCTAACCCTTACCGTTTCCCTAACCCTAATCCGAAACCTAAACCTAAACCTAAACCTAAACCTCACCCTTACCCTTACCCTAACCTTAACCACAACCCTAACCCTAACCCTTACCCTTACCGTTTCCCTAACCCTAACCCTAACCCTACCCCTTACCGTTTCCCTAACCCTAACCCTAACCCTTACCGTTTTCTTAACCCTAACGCTAACCCTAACCCTAACCATAACCCTTAACGTTTCCCTAACCCTAACCCTAACCCTTACCGTTTTCCTAAACCTAACACTAACCCTAACCCTAAACCTAACCCTAAACCTAACCCTAACCCTAACCCAATACCTAACCTTAACCCTAACCCTAACCCTTACCGTTTCCCTAACCCTAACCCTAACCCTAACCCTAACTCTTACCGTTTCCCTAACCCTAACCTAACCCTAACCCTAACCCTAAAACTAAACCTAAACCTACACCTAACCCTCACCATTACCCTTACCTAACCCTAACCCCAAACCTAAACCTAACCATAACCCTTACCGTTTCCCTAACCCTAACTCTAAACCTTACCCTAACCCCAAAACCTAATCCTAACCCTAACGCTAACCCTAACCCTAACGCTAACCCTAACCCTAACCCTTAAACTTACCCTAACCCTAACCCTAACCCTTACCGTTTCCATAACCCTAACCCTAACCCTAACCCTAACCCTAACACTAACCCTAAACGTAACCCTAACCCTAACACTAACCCTAAGCCAAACCCTAACCCTAACCCTTACCGTTTCCCTAACCATAACCCTAACCCTAACCCTAACACTAAACATAACCCTAACCCTAATCCTAACCCTAAACCTAAACCTAACCCTACCCCGAAACCTAACCCTTAACGTTTCCCTAACCCTAACCCTAAACCTAACGCTAACCCTAACCCTAAAAATAAACCTAACCCTAACCCTTACCGTTTCCCTAACCATAACCCTAACCCTAACACTACAACTAACCCTAACCCTTACCCTAACCCTAACCCTAACCCTAACCCTTACCGTTTCATTAACCCTAACATTAACCCTAACCCTAACGCTAACCCTAACCCTAACTCTAACCCTAAACCTAACCCTAACCCTTACCGTTTCCCCAATCCTAACCCTAACCATAAACGTAAACCTAACCCTAACCCTAACCAAAACGCTAACCCTAACCCTAACCCTTACAGTTTCCCTAACCCTAACCCTAACCCTAACCCTAACCTAACCCTAACGCAAAACCTAACCCTAACCCTAACACTAACCCAAAACCTAATCTATCCCTAACCCTAAGCCTAAGACTAACACTAAACCTAACCCTAACCCTTACCGTTTCCCTAACCCTAACCCTAACCCTAACCCTTACAGTTTCCCTAACCCTACCCCTAACCCTAACCCTAACCCTTACCCTTACCCTAACCCTAATCCTAACCCTAACACATACCGTTTCCCTAACCCTAACCCTAACCCTAAACCTAACCCCAACCCTAAGCCTACCCATAACACTAACCCTACCCCTACCCCTAACCCTAAACCTAACCCTAACCCTAACGCTAACCCTAACCCTAACCCTAACCCTAACCCTACTCCTAAACCTAACCCTAACCCTAACGCTAACCCTAACCCTAACCCTAACCCTAAACCTAACCCTAACCCTTACCGTTTCCCTAAACCTAACCCATACCGTTTCCCTAACCCTAACCCTAACCCTAAACCTAACCCTAACGCTAACCCTAACCCTAACCCTAACCATAAACCTAACCCTAAACCTTACCGTTTCCCTAACCCTAACCCTAACCCAAACCCTAAACAAAACCCTAAGCCTTACCCTAACCCTAACCCCAAACCTAACCCTTACAATTTCCCTAACCCTAACCCTTACCGTTTCCCTAACTCTAACCCTAACCCTAACCATAACGCTAACCCAAACCCTAACTCTAACCCTTAACCTAACCCTAACCCTATCCCTATCCCTAACCCAAAACCTAAGCTTAACCCTAACACTAACCCTAACCCTAACCCTTAACGTTTCCCTAACCCTAACCCTAAACCTAAACCTAACTCTTAACGTTTCCCTAACCCTAACCCTAACCCTAACCCAAAACCTTACCTATTCCCTAACTCTAATCCTAAATCTAAACCTAACCCTAACCCTAACCTAACCCTTACCCTTACCGTTTCCCTAACCCTAACCCTAACCCTAGCCCTTACCGTTTACCCTTACCGTTTCCCTAACCCTAACCCTAACCCTACCCCTTACCGTTTCCCTAACCCTAACCCTAACCCGTACCGTTTCCCTAACCCTAACCCTAACACTAACCCTAAGCCTAACCCTAACCCTAACCCTTACCGTTTCCGTAACCCTAACCTTAACCCTAACCCTAACACTAAACCTAACCCTAACTCTAACCCTAATCCTAACACTAACCCTAAACCTAACCCTTTCCCGAACCCTAACCCTTAACGTTTCCCCAACCCTAACCCTAACCCTAACCCTAATCCTAACCCTAACCCTAACCCTAACGCTAACCCTAACCCTAAACCTAACCCTAAACCTAACCCTAAACCTAACCCTAACCCTAACACTCACACTAAACCTAACTCTAACCCTAACTCTAACCCTAAACCTAACCCTAACCCTTACCGTTTCCCTAATCATAACCCTAGCCCTAAACCTAACCCTAACCCTAACCCTAACACTAACGCTAACCCTAACCCTAACCCTTATCGTTTCCCTAACCCTAACCCTAACCCTAACCCTAACCCTAACCCTCACCATAAACCTAACCCTAACCCTAACACTAACCCTAACTCTAAACCTAACCCTAACCCATACCGTTTCCCAAAACCTAACCATAACCGTAACCCTAACCCTAAACCTAACCCTAACCCTAACGCTACCCCTAACCCTAACCCAAAACCTAACCCTAAACCAAACCCTAACCCTAACCCTAACCTAAGCCTAACCCTTACCGTTTCCCTAACCCTAATCTTAACCCTAACCCTAAGACTAAACCTAAACCTAACCCTAACCCTAACCCTAACCCTAACCCTTACCGTTTCCCTAACCCTAACCCTAACCCTAAACCTAATCCTAACACTTAACGTTTCCCTAACCCTAACGCTAACCCTTACCGTTTCCCTAACCCTAACCCTAACCCTAACCCTAACACTAAACCTAACCGTAACCATAACCCTAATCCTAACCCTAAACCTAAACCTAACCCTAACCCAAACCCTAACCGTTTCTTTAACCGTAACCCTAACCCTAACCTAACCCTAAACCTAACCCTAACCCTAAACCTAACCGTAACCCTTACCGTTTCCCTAACCCTAAACCTAACCCTAACCCTAAACCTAAACCTAACCCTAACCTAACCCTAAATATAACCCTAACCCTAACCCTAAACCTAACCTTAACCCTTACCGTTTCCCTAACTCTAATCCTAACCCTAACCCTAACCCTAACCCTAAACCTAATCCTAACCCTAATCCTAACGCTAACCCTAACAACAAATATAACCCTAACCCTAACCCTAACCCTAACCCTAACCCAAACACTTACCCTAACCCTAACCCTAACCCTTACCGTTTCCCTAACCCTAACCCTAACCCCCACCCTAACCCTTACCGTTTCCCTAACCCTAACCCTAACCGAAACACTAAACCTAACCCTAACCCCAACCCTAATCCTAACCCTAACCCTAAACCTAACCCTACCACCAACCCTAACCCTTAACGTTTCCCTAACCCTAACCCTAACCCTAAACCTTACCCTAACCCTAACCCTAACCCTAACCCTAAACCTAACGCTAACCCTAACCCTAAACCTAACCCTAACCCTAACCCTAACCCTAACCCTTACCGTTTCCCTATCCCTAACATTAACCCTAACCCTAACCCTAACCCTAACTCCTACCCTAACAATAAACATAACACTAACCCTAATCCTAACCCTAACCCTTACCCTAACCCTAACCCTTACCGTTTCCCTAACCCTAAACCTAACCCTTACCCTTACCCTAACCCTAACCCTAACACATACCGTTTCCCTAACCCTAACCCTAACCCTAACCCTAATCTTAACGCTAACCCTAACCCTAACCCTAAACCTAACCCTAACCCTAATCCTAACGCTAACCCTAACCCTAACCCTAAACCTAACGCTAAGCCTTACCGTTTCCCTAACTCTAACCATAACCCTAAACCTAACACTAACCCTAAGCCTAACCCTAACACTAACCCTAAGCCTAACCCTAACCCTAACCCTTACAGTTTCCCCAACCCTAACCCTAAGCCTAACGCTAAAACTAACCCTAACACTAATGATTACCCTAACCCTAACCCTAACACTAACCCTAACCCTAACCCTAACCATTTCTCTAACCTTAACCCTAACCCTAACACTAAACCTAACCCTCACCCTAACCCTAACCCTAATCCTAAACCTAACCCTAACCCTAACCCTAAACCTAACTGTAACCCTAACCCTAACCCTAACGCTAACGTTAATCCTAACCATTTCTCTAACCGTAACCCTAACCCTAACCCTAACACTAAACCTACCCTAACCCTAACCCTAACCCTAAACCTAACCCTAACCCTAAAACTATCCCTAAACCTAACCCTAACCCTAACACTAACACTAATTCTAACGCTAACCCTAACCCTAACACTTACCCTTACCCTAACCCTAACCCTTACGGTTTTCCTAACCCTAACCCTAACCCTAACACGAAACCTAATCCTAACCCTAACCCTAACTCTAAACCTAAACTGAACCCTAACCCTACCCCTAACCCTAACTCTTACCATTTCCCTAACCCTAACCATAACCCTATCTCTTACCGTTTCCCTAACCCTAACCCTAACCCTAAAACTAAACCTAACCTAACCCTAACTCTAACCCTTACCCTTACCCTAACCCTAACCCCAACCCTAACCCTAACAGTAACCCTTACCGTTTCCCTAACCCTAACCCTAACCCTAACCCTAAACCTAACCCTAACCCTAACCTTAACCCTAACCCTAACGCTAACCCTACCCCTAACGCTAACCCTAACCCTAACCCTAACCCTAACCCTTACCCTAACCCTAACCCTAACCCTAACCCAAACCCTTACCCTAACCCTAACCCTAACCGTAACCGTAAATGTAACCCTAACCCTAACCCTTACCCTTACCGTTTCCCTAACCCTTACGCTTACCGTTTCCCTAACTCTAACCCTAACCCTAACCCTAACCCTTACCGTTTCCCTAACCCTAATCCTAAACCTAAACCTAACTCTAACCCGGTCCCTAACTCTTACCCTTACCGTTTCCCTAACCCTAATCCTAAACCTACCCCTTACCGTTTCCCTAACCCTAACCCTACCCCTTACCGTTTCCTTAACCCTAACCCTAACACTAACCCTAAGCCTAACCCTAACCCTAACCCTTACCGTTTCCGTAACCCTAACCTTAACCCTAACCCTAACACTAAACCTAACCTTAACTCTAACCCTAATCCTAACACTAACCCTAAACCTAACCCTTTCCCGAACCCTAACCCTTAACGTTTCCCCAACCCTAACCCTAACCCTAACCCTAATCCTAACCCTAACCCTAACCCTAACGCTAACCCTAACCCTAAACCTAACCCTAAACCTAACCCTAAACCTAACCCTAACCCTAACCCTAACACTCACACTAAACCTAACTCTAACCCTAACTCTAACCCTAAACCTAACCCTAACCCTTACCGTCTCCCTAATCATAACCCTAGCCCTAAACCTAACCCTAACCCTAACCCTAACACTAACGCTAACCCTAACCCAACCCTTATCGTTTCCCTAACCCTAACCCTAACCCTAACCCTAACCCTAACCCTCAAAATAAACCTAACCCTAACCCTAACACTAACCCTAACTCTAAACCTAACCCTAACCCATACCGTTTCCCAAAACCTAACCATAACCGTAACCCTAACCCTAAACCTAACCCTAACCCTAACGCTACCCCTAACCCTAACCCAAAACCTAACCCTAAACCAAACCCTAACCCTAACCCTAACCTAAGCCTAACCCTTACCGTTTCCCTAACCCTAATCTTAACCCTAACCCTAAGACTAAACCTAAACCTAACCCTCATCCTAACCCTAACCCTAACCCTTACCGTTTCCCTAACCCTAACCCTAACCCTCATCCTAACCCTAACCCTAAACCTAATCCTAACACTTAACGTTTCCCTAACCCTAACGCCAACCCTTACCGTTTCCCTAACCCTAACCCTAACCCTAACCCTAACCCTAATCCTAACCCTAAACCTAAACCTGACCCTAACCCTAACCCTAACCGTTTCTCTAACCGTAACCCTAACCCTAACCTAACCCTAAACCTAACCCTAACCCTAACCCTAAACCTAACCGTAACCCTTACCGTTTCCCTAACCCTAAACCTAACCCTAACCCTAAACCTAAACCTAACCCTAACCTAACCCTAAACATAACCCTAACCCTAACCCTAAACCTAACCTTAACCCTTACCGTTTCCCTAACTCTAACCCTAACCCTAACCCTAACCCTAACCCTAAACCTAATCCTAACCCTAATCCTAACGCTAACCCTAACAACAAACATAACCCTAACCCTAACCCTAACCCTAACCCTAACCCAAACACTTACCCTAACCCTAACCCTAACCCTAACCCTTACCGTTTCCCTAACCCTAACCCTAACCCCCACCCTAACCCTTACCTTTTCCCTAACCCCAACCCTAACCCTAACACTAAACCTAACCCTAACCCCAACCCTAATCCTAACCCTAACCCTAAACCTAACCCTACCACCAACCCTAATCCTTAACGTTTCCCTAACCCTAACCCTAACCCTAAACCTTACCCTAACCCTTATCGTTTCCCTATCCCTAACATTAACCCTAACCTTAACCCTAACCCTAACTCCTACCCTAACAATAAACCTAACACTAACCCTAATCCTAACCCTAACCCTAACCCTAACCCTAACCCTTACCGTTTCCCTAACCCTAAACCTAACCCTTACCCTTACCCTAACCCTAACCCTAACCCTAAACCTAACGCTAAGCCTTACCGTTTCCCTAACCCTAACCATAACCCTAAACCTAACACTAACCCTAAGCCTAACCCTAACACTAACCCTAAGCCTAACCCTAACCCTAACCCTTACAGTTTCCCCAACCCTAACCCTAAGCCTAACGCTAAAACTAACCCTAACACTAATGATTACCCTAACCCTAACCCTAACACTAACCCTAACCCTAACCATTTCTCTAACCTTAACCCTAACCCTAACACTAAACCTAACCCTCACCCTAACCCTAACCCTAATCCTAAACCTAACCCTAACCCTAACCCTAAACCTAACTGTAACCCTAACCCTAACCCTAACGCTAACGTTAATCCTAACCATTTCTCTAACCGTAACCCTAACCCTAACCCTAACACTAAACCTACCCTAACCCTAACCCTAACCCTAAACCTAACCCTAACCCTAAAACTATCCCTAAACCTAACCCTAACCCTAACCCTAACACTAATTCTAACGCTAACCCTAACCCTAACACTTACCCTTACCCTAACCCTAACCCTTACGGTTTTCCTAACCCTAACCCTAACCCTAACACGAAACCTAATCCTAACCCTAACCCTAACTCTAAACCTAAACTGAACCCTAACCCTACCCCTAACCCTAACTCTTACCATTTCCCTAACCCTAACCATAACCCTATCTCTTACCGTTTCCCTAACCCTAACCCTAACCCTAAAACTAAACCTAACCTAACCCTAACTCTAACCCTTACCCTTACCCTAACCCTAACCCCAACCCTAACCCTAACAGTAACCCTTACCGTTTCCCTAACCCTAACCCTAACCCTAACCCTAAACCTAACCCTAACCCTAACCTTAACCCTAACCCTAACGCTAACCCTACCCCTAACGCTAACCCTAACCCTAACCCTAACCCTAACCCTTACCCTAACCCTAACCCTAACCCTAACCCAAACCCTTACCCTAACCCTAACCCTAACCGTAACCGTAAATGTAACCCTAACCCTAACCCTTACCCTTACCGTTTCCCTAACCCTTACGCTTACCGTTTCCCTAACTCTAACCCTAACCCTAACCCTAACCCTTACCGTTTCCCTAACCCTAATCCTAAACCTAAACCTAACTCTAACCCGGTCCCTAACTCTTACCCTTACCGTTTCCCTAACCCTAATCCTAAACCTACCCCTTACCGTTTCCCTAACCCTAACCCTACCCCTTACCGTTTCCTTAACCCTAACCCTAACACTAACCCTAAGCCTAATCCTAACCCTAACCCTTACCGTTTCCGTAACCCTAACCTTAACCCTAACCCTAACACTAAACCTAACCTTAAGTCTAACCCTAATCCTAACACTAACCCTAAACCTAACCCTTTCCCGAACCCTAACCCTTAACGTTTCCCCAACCCTAACCCTAACCCTAACCCTAATCCTAACCCTAACCCTAACCCTAACGCTAACCCTAACCCTAAACCTAACCCTAAACCTAACCCTAAACCTAACCCTAACCCTAACCCTAACACTCACACTAAACCTAACTCTAACCCTAACTCTAACCCTAAACCTAACCCTAACCCTTACCGTCTCCCTAATCATAACCCTAGCCCTAAACCTAACCCTAACCCTAACCCTAACACTAACGCTAACCCTAACCCTAACCCTTATCGTTTCCCTAACCCTAACCCTAACCCTAACCCTAACCCTAACCCTCAAAATAAACCTAACCCTAACCCTAACACTAACCCTAACTCTAAACCTAACCCTAACCCATACCGTTTCCCAAAACCTAACCATAACCGTAACCCTAAGCCTAAACCTAACCCTAACCCTAACGCTACCCCTAACCCTAACCCAAAACCTAACCCTAAACCAAACCCTAACCCTAACCCTAACCTAAGCCTAACCCTTACCGTTTCCCTAACCCTAATCTTAACCCTAACCCTAAGACTAAACCTAAACCTAACCCTCATCCTAACCCTAACCCTAACCCTTACCGTTTCCCTAACCCTAACCCTAACCCTCATCCTAACCCTAACCCTAAACCTAATCCTAACACTTAACGTTTCCCTAACCCTAACGCTAACCCTTACCGTTTCCCTAACCCTAACCCTAACCCTAACCCTAACCCTAACCCTAATCCTAACCCTAAACCTAAACCTGACCCTAACCCTAACCCTAACCGTTTCTCTAACCGTAACCCTAACCCTAACCTAACCCTAAACCTAACCCTAACCCTAACCCTAAACCTAACCGTAACCCTTACCGTTTCCCTAACCCTAAACCTAACCCTAACCCTAAACCTAAACCTAACCCTAACCTAACCCTAAACATAACCCTAACCCTAACCCTAAACCTAACCTTAACCCTTACCGTTTCCCTAACTCTAACCCTAACCCTAACCCTAACCCTAACCCTAAACCTAATCCTAACCCTAATCCTAACGCTAACCCTAACAACAAACATAACCCTAACCCTAACCCTAACCCTAACCCTAACCCAAACACTTACCCTAACCCTAACCCTAACCCTAACCCTTACCGTTTCCCTAACCCTAACCCTAACCCCCACCCTAACCCTTACCTTTTCCCTAACCCCAACCCTAACCCTAACACTAAACCTAACCCTAACCCCAACCCTAATCCTAACCCTAACCCTAAACCTAACCCTACCACCAACCCTAATCCTTAACGTTTCCCTAACCCTAACCCTAACCCTAAACCTTACCCTAACCCTTATCGTTTCCCTATCCCTAACATTAACCCTAACCTTAACCCTAACCCTAACTCCTACCCTAACAATAAACCTAACACTAACCCTAATCCTAACCCTAACCCTAACCCTAACCCTAACCCTTACCGTTTCCCTAACCCTAAACCTAACCCTTACCCTTACCCTAACCCTAACCCTAACCCTAAACCTAACGCTAAGCCTTACCGTTTCCCTAACCCTAACCATAACCCTAAACCTAACACTAACCCTAAGCCTAACCCTAACACTAACCCTAAGCCTAACCCTAACCCTAACCCTTACAGTTTCCCCAACCCTAACCCTAAGCCTAACGCTAAAACTAACCCTAACACTAATGATTACCCTAACCCTAACCCTAACACTAACCCTAACCCTAACCATTTCTCTAACCTTAACCCTAACCCTAACACTAAACCTAACCCTCACCCTAACCCTAACCCTAATCCTAAACCTAACCCTAACCCTAACCCTAAACCTAACTGTAACCCTAACCCTAACCCTAACGCTAACGTTAATCCTAACCATTTCTCTAACCGTAACCCTAACCCTAACCCTAACACTAAACCTACCCTAACCCTAACCCTAACCCTAAACCTAACCCTAACCCTAAAACTATCCCTAAACCTAACCCTAACCCTAACCCTAACACTAATTCTAACGCTAACCCTAACCCTAACACTTACCCTTACCCTAACCCTAACCCTTACGGTTTTCCTAACCGTAACCCTAACCCTAACACGAAACCTAATCCTAACCCTAACCCTAACTCTAAACCTAAACTGAACCCTAACCCTACCCCTAACCCTAACTCTTACCATTTCCCTAACCCTAACCATAACCCTATCTCTTACCGTTTCTCTAACCCTAACCCTAACCCTAACCCTAAAACTAAACCTAACCTAACCCTAACTCTAACCCTTACCCTTACCCTAACCCTAACCCCAACCCTAACCCTAACAGTAACCCTTACCGTTTCCCTAACCCTAACCCTAACCCTAACCCTAAACCTAACCCTAACCCTAACCTTAACCCTAATCCTAACGCTAACCCTACCCCTAACGCTAACCCTAACCCTAACCCTAACCCTAACCCTAACCCTTACCCTAACCCTAACCCTAACCCTAACCCAAACCCTTACCCTAACCCTAACCCTAACCGTAACCGTAAATGTAACCCTAACCCTAACCCTTACCCTTACCGTTTCCCTAACCCTTACGCTTACCGTTTCCCTAACTCTAACCCTAACCCTAACCCTAACCCTTACCGTTTCCCTAACCCTAATCCTAAACCTAAACCTAACTCTAACCCGGTCCCTAACTCTTACCCTTACCGTTTCCCTAACCCTAATCCTAACCCTACCCCTTACCGTTTACCCTTACCGTTTCCATAACACTAACCCTAACTCTACCGCTTACCGTTTCCCTAACCCTAACCCTAACCCTTACCGTTTCCCTAACCCGAACCCTAACCCTAACCCTAACCCTAAACCTAACCCTAACCCTAACCCTAAACCTAACGCTAACACTAACCCTAAACCTAACCTTAACCCTAACCCTTACCGTTTCCCTAACCATAACCCTAATCCTAACACTACACCTAACCCTAACCCTAACCCTAACCTAACCCTAACCCTAACCCTAACCCTAACCCTAACCCTAATCCTAACACTACACCTAACCCTAACCCTAACCCTAACCCTAACCCTAACCCTATCCCTAACCCTAACGCTAACCCTAACGCTAACCCTAACCCTAACCCTAACACTTACCGTTTCCCTAATCCTAACCCTAACCCTAACCCTAACCCTAACCCTAACCTAACCCTAACCCTAACCCTAACCCTAACCCTAATCCTAACACTACACCTAACCCTAACCCTAATCCTAACCCTAACCCTAAACCTAACCCTAACCCTAACCCTAACCCTAACGCTAACCCTAACCCTAACCCTAACACTTACCGTTTCCCTAACCCTAACACTAACCCTAAACCTAACGATAACACTAACCCTAACCTTAACCCTAACCGTTACCGTTTTCCTAACCCTAACCATAACCCTAATCCAAAACATAACCCTAAACCTAACCCTAACACTAACCCGAACCCTAACCCTAAACAGAACCCTAACCCGAACCCTACCCCTAACCCTAACCCTAACCCTAACCCAAAACCTAACCGTAACCCTAACCCTAACCCAAAACCTAACCCTAACCCTAACCCTAAGCCTAACACTAACACTAAACCTAACCCTAAACCTTAACGTTTCCCTAACCCTAACCCTAATCCTAACAATAAACCTAACCCTAATATTAATCCTAACCCTAACCCTAATCCTAACCCTAACCCTAACCCTAACCCTAAACCTTACCGTTTCCCTAACCCTAACCCTAAACCTTACCCTTTCCATAACCCTAACCCTAACCCTAACACATATTGTTTCTCTAACCCTATCCCCCACCCTAACCCTAACCCTAACCCTAAACCTAACCCTAAGGCTAAACCTAACCCTAACCCTTACCCTAAACCTAACCCTAACCCTTACCGTTTCCCTAACACTAATCCTAACCCTAACGCTAACCCTAACCCTAAGCCTAACCCTAATACTAACCCTAAGCCTAACCCCAACCCTAACCCTTAACCTCACCCTAAACCTTAACGTTTCCCTAACCCTAACCCTAACCCTAACGCTAACCCTAACCCTAACAGTAAACCTAACCCTAACCCTAACACTAACCCTAACCCTAAACCTAACCCTAACCCTAACGCTAACAATAACCCTAACACTAACCCTAACCCTAACCGTAACCCTAAACCTAATCCTAACACTAACGCTAACCCTAAACATACGTTAACCCTAAACCTGACCCTAACCCTAACCATAACCATAACCCTAACACGAAACCTAACCATAACCCTAACCCTAACCCTAAACGTAACCTTAACCCTAACCCTAACCCTAACCCTAACCCTTACAGTTTCCCTAACCATAACCCTAACCCTAACCCTAACTCTTACCGTTTCCCTAACCCTAACCCTAAAATTAAACCTAAACCTAACCCTATCCCTCACCCTTACCCTTACCCTAACCCTAACCCCAACCCTATACTAACCCTAACCCTTACCGTTTTCCTAAACCTAAACCTAACCCTAACCCTAACCCTAACCTTAACCGTAACACTAACCCTAACGATAACAATAAACCCAACGCTAACCCTAACCCTAACCGTAACCCTAAACCTAACCCTAACCTTAACTCTAACCCTAACCCTAACGCTAACCCTAACCCTAACCCCAACGCTAACCCAAGACCTAACCCTAAACCAAACCCTAACCCTAACCCAAAACCCTAAACCTAACCCTAACCCTTACCATTTCCCTAACCCTAACGCTACCACTAACCCCAACCCTAACCCTTACCGTTTCACTAACCCTAACATTAACCCTAACCCTAACACTAAACCTAACCCTAACCATAACCCTAATCCTAACCCTAACCCTAAACCTAACCCTACCCCGAAACCTAACCCTTAACGTTTCCCTAACCCTAACCCTAACCCTAACCCTAACCCTAACCCTTATCATTTCCCTAGCCCTAACATTAACCCTAACCCTAACCCTAACCCTAACGCTAACCCTATACCTAACCCTAACCCTTACCGTTTCCCTAATCCTAACCCTAACCCTAAACCTAACCCTAACCCTAACCCTAACGCTAACACTAACCCTAAACCTTGACGTTTCCCTAACCCTAACCCTAACGATAACACTAACCCTAAACCTAACCCTAACTCTTAACGTTTCCCTAACCCTAACCCTAACCCTAACACAAAACCTTACCTATTCCCTAACTCTAATCCTAAATCTAAGCCTAACCCTAACCCTAACCTAACCCTTAACCTTACCGTTTCCCTAACCCTAACCCTAACCCTAGCCCTTACCGTTTACCCTTACCGTTTCCCTAACCCTAACCCTAACCCTACCCCTTACCGTTTCCCTAACCCTAACCCTAACCCTTACCGTTTCCCTAACCCTAACCCTAACACTAACCCTAAGCCTAACCCTAACCCTAACCCTTACCGTTTCCGTAACCCTAACCTTAACCCTAACCCTAACACTAAACCTAACCCTAACTCTAACCCTAATCCTAACACTAACCCTAAACCTAACCCTTTCCCGAACCCTAACCCTTAACGTTTCCCCAACCCTAACCCTAACCCTAACCCTAATCCTAACCCTAACCCTAACCCTAACGCTAACCCTAACCCTAAACCTAACCCTAAACCTAACCCTAAACCTAACCCTAACCCTAACCCTAACACTCACACTAAACCTAACTCTAACCCTAACTCTAACCCTAAACCTAACCCTAACACTTACCGTTTCCCTAATCATAACCCTAGCCCTAAACCTAACCCTAACCCTAACCCTAACACTAACGCTAACCCTAACCCTAAGCCTTATCGTTTCCCTAACCCTAACCCTAACCCTAACCCTAACCCTAACCCTCACCATAAACCTAACCCTAACCCTAACAATAACCCTACCTGTAAACCTAACCCTAACCCATACCGTTTCCCAAAACCTAACCATAACCGTAACCCTAACCCTAAACCTAACCCTAACCCTAACGCTACCCCTAACCCTAACCCAAAACCTAACCCTAAACCAAACCCTAACCCTAACCCTAACCCTAAGCCTAACCCTTACCGTTTCCCTAACCCTAATCTTAACCCTAACCCTAAGACTAAACCTAAACCTAACCCTAACCCTAACCCTAACCCTAACTCCTACCCTAACAATAAACCTAACACTAACCCTAATCCTAACCCTAACCCTAACCCTAACCCTAACCCTTACCGTTTCCCTAACCCTAAACCTAACCCTTACCCTTACCCTAACCCTAACCCTAACACATACCGTTTCCCTAACCCTAACCCTAACCCTAACCCTAATCTTAACGCTAACCCTAACCCTAACCCTAAACCTAACCCTAACCCTAATCCTAATGCTAACCCTAACCCTAACCCTAAACCTAACGCTAAGCCTTACCGTTTCCCTAACCCTAACCATAACCCTAAACCTAACACTAACCCTAAGCCTAACCCTAACACTAACCCTAAGCCTAACCCTAACCCTAACCCTTACAGTTTCCCCAACCCTAACCCTAAGCCTAACGCTAAAACTAACCCTAACACTAATGATTACCCTAACCCTAACCCTAACACTAACCCTAACCCTAACCCTAACCATTTCTCTAACCTTAACCCTAACCCTAACACTAAACCTAACCCTCACCCTAACCCTAACCCTAATCTTAAACCTAACCCTAACCCTAACCCTAAACCTAACTGTAACCCTAACCCTAACCCTAACGCTAACGTTAATCCTAACCATTTCTCTAACCGTAACCCTAACCCTAACCCTAACACTAAACCTACCCTAACCCTAACCCTAACCCTAAACCTAACCCTAACCCTAAAACTATCCCTAAACCTAACCCTAACCCTAACCCTAACACTAATTCTAACGCTAACCGTAACCCTAACACTTACCCTTACCCTAACCCTAACCCTTACGGTTTTCCTAACCCTAACCCTAACCCTAACACGAAACCTAATCCTAACCCTAACCCTAACTCTAAACCTAAACTGAACCCTAACCCTACCCCTAACCCTAACTCTTACCATTTCCCTAACCCTAACCATAACCCTATCTCTTACCGTTTCCCTAACCCTAACCCTAACCCTAACCCTAAAACTAAACCTAACCTAACCCTAACTCTAACCCTTACCCTTACCCTAACCCTAACCCCAACCCTAACCCTAACAGTAACCCTTACCGTTTCCCTAACCCTAACCCTAACCCTAACCCTAAACCTAACCCTAACCCTAACCTTAACCCTAACCCTAACGCTAACCCTACCCCTAACGCTAACCCTAACCCTAATCCTTACCCTAACCCTAACCCTAACCCTAACCCAAACCCTTACCCTAACCCTAACCCTAACCGTAACCGTAAATGTAACCCTAACCCTAACCCTTACCCTTACCGTTTCCCTATCCCTTACGCTTACCGTTTCCCTAACTCTAACCCTAACCCTAACCCTAACCCTTACCGTTTCCCTAACCCTAATCCTAAACCTAAACCTAACTCTAACCCGGTCCCTAACTCTTACCCTTACCGTTTCCCTAACCCTAATCCTAACCCTACCCCTTACCGTTTACCCTTACCGTTTCCATAACACTAACCCTAACTCTACCGCTTACCGTTTCCCTAACCCTAACCCTAACCCTTACCGTTTCCCTAACCCGAACCCTAACCCTAACCCTAACCCTAAACCTAACCCTAACCCTAACCCTAAACCTAACGCTAACACTAACCCTAAACCTAACCTTAACCCTAACCCTTACCGTTTCCCTAACCATAACCCTAATCCTAACACTACACCTAACCCTAACCCTAACCCTAACCTAACCCTAACCCTAACCCTAACCCTAACCCTAACCCTAATCCTAACACTACACCTAACCCTAACCCTAACCCTAACCCTAACCCTATCCCTAACCCTAACGCTAACCCTAACGCTAAACCTAACCCTAACCCTAACACTTACCGTTTCCCTAATCCTAACCCTAACCCTAAACCTAACCCTAACCCTAACCCTAACCTAACCCTAACCCTAACCCTAACCCTAACCCTAACCCTAATCCTAACACTACACCTAACCCTAACCCTAACCCTAACCCTATCCCTAACCCTAACGCTAACCCTAACGCTAAACCTAAACCTAACCCTAACCCTTACCGTTTCCCTAATCCTAACCCTAACCCTAAACCTAACCCTAACCCTAACCCTAACGCTAACCCTAACCCTAACCCTAACACTTACCGTTTCCCTAACCCTAACACTAACCCTAAACCTAACGATAACACTAACCCTAACCTTAACCCTAACCGTTACCGTTTTCCTAACCCTAACCATAACCCTAATCCAAAACATAACCCTAAACCTAACCCTAACACTAACCCGAACCCTAACCCTAAACAGAACCCTAACCCGAACCCTACCCCTACCCCTAACCCTAACCCTAACCCAAAACCTAACCGTAACCCTAACCCTAACCCAAAACCTAACCCTAACCCTAACCCTAAGCCTAACACTAACACTAAACCTAACCCTAAACCTTAACGTTTCCCTAACCCTAACCCTAATCCTAACAATAAACCTAACCCTAATCTTAATCCTAACCCTAACCCTAATCCTAACCCTAACCCTAACCCTAACCCTAAACCTTACCGTTTCCCTAACCCTAACCCTAAACCTTACCCTTTCCATAACCCTAACCCTAACCCTAACACATATTGTTTCTCTAACCCTAACCCTAACCCTAACCCTAACCCTAAACCTAACCCTAAGGCTAAACCTAACCCTAACCCTTACCCTAAACCTAACCCTAACCCTTACCGTTTCCCTAACACTAATCCTAACCCTAACGCTAACCCTAACCCTAAGCCTAACCCTAATACTAACCCTAAGCCTAACCCCAACCCTAACCCTTAACCTCATCCTAAACCTTAACGTTTCCCTAACCCTAACCCTAACCCTAACGCTAACCCTAACCCTAACAGTAAACCTAACACTAACCCTAACACTAACCCTAACCCTAAACCTAACCCTAACCCTAACGCTAACAATAACCCTAACACTAACCCTAACCCTAACCGTAACCCTAAACCTAATCCTAACACTAACGCTAACCCTAAACATACGTTAACCCTAAACCTGACCCTAACCCTAACCATAACCATAACCCTAACACGAAACCTAACCATAACCCTAACCCTAACCCTAAACGTAACCTTAACCCTAACCCTAACCCTAACCCTAACCCTAACCCTTACCGTTTCCCTAACCATAACCCTAACCCTAACCCTAACTCTTACCGTTTCCATAACCCTAACCCTAAAATTAAACCTAAACCTAACCCTATCCCTCACCCTTACCCTTACCCTAACCCTAACCCCAACCCTATACTAACCCTAACCCTTACCGTTTTCCTAAACCTAAACCTAACTCTAAACCTAACCCTAACCTTAACCGTAACACTAACCCTAACGCTAACAATAAACCCAACGCTAACCCTAACCCTAACCGTAACCCTAAACCTAACCCTAACCTTAACGCTAACCCTAACCCTAACGCTAACCCTAACCCTAACCCCAACGCTATCCCAAGACCTAACCCTAAACCAAACCCTAACCCTAACCCAAAACCCTAAACCTAACCCTAACCCTTACCGTTTCCCTAACCCTAACGCTACCACTAACCCCAACCCTAACCCTTACCGTTTCACTAACCCTAACATTAACCCTAACCCTAACACTAAACCTAACCCTAACCATAACCCTAATCCTAACCCTAACCCTAAACCTAACCCTACCCCGAAACCTAACCCTTAACGTTTCCCTAACCCTAACCCTAACCCTAACCCTTATCGTTTCCCTAGCCCTAACATTAACCCTAACCCTAACCCTAACCCTAACGCTAACCCTATACCTAACCCTAACCCTTACCGTTTCCCTAATCCTAACCCTAACCCTAAACCTAACCCTAACCCTAACACTAACGCTAACACTAACACTAACCCTTGACGTTTCCCTAACCCTAACCCTAACCCTAATCCTAACGATAACACTAACCCTAAACCTAAACCTTACCTTTTCCCTAACCCTAACCAATACCTAACCCAAAACTGAACGCTTACCCTAACCCTAACCCTAACCGGAACCCTAACCCTAAACATAACCCTAACCCTAACGCTAACCCTAACCCTAACCCTTACCGTTTCCCTAACCCTTAACCTAACTCTAACCCAAAACCTAACCCGAACCCTAACCCTAACCCTAAGCCTACCACTTACACTAAACCTAACCCTAACGCTTAAAGTTTCCCTAACCCTAACCCTAACCCTAACCCCAAAAATAAACCTAACCCTAACCCTAATCCTAACCCTAACCCTAACCCTAATCCTAACCCTAACCTAACCCTAAACCTTACCGTTTCCCTAACCCTAACCCTAACACTTACCCTTACCCTAACCCTAACACATACCGTTTCCCTAACCCTAACCCTAACCCTAACCCTAATCCTAAACCTAACCCTAACCCTAACACTAACCCTAACCCTAACCGTAACCCTAACCCTAAAACTAACCCTAACCCATACCGTTTCCCTAACCATAACCCTAAACCTAAACATAACCCTAAGCCTAACCCTAACACTAAACCTAACCCTAACCCTAACCCTAAACCTTACCATTTCCCTAACCCTAACCGTAACCCTAACCCTAACGCTAACCCTAACCCTAACAGTAAACCTAACCTGAACCCTAACCCTAAAACTAACCCTAACCCTAAACCTAACCCTAACCCTAACGGTAACAATAACCCTAACGCTAACCCTAACCCTAACCCTAACCCTAACGCTAACCCTAACCCTAAAGCTAAACCTAACCCTAACCCTAACCCTAACCCTAACCCAAATCCTAACCCCAAACCAAACCCTAACCCTAACCCTAAACCCTAAACCTAAACCTAACCCTTACCGTTTCCCTAACCCTAACCCTAACCCTAACACTAAACCTAACCCTAACCCTAATCCAAACCCTAAACCTAAACCTTACCGTTTCCCTAACCCTAACCCATACCGTTTCCCTAACCCTAACTCTAACCCTAACCCTAACCCTAACCCTAACGCTAACCCTAACCCTAACCCTAAACCTAAACCTAAACCTAACCCTAACCCTTTCCATTTCCCTAACCCTAACCCTAACCCTTAACCTAACATTAACACTAACCCTAACCCCTAATCCTAACCCTTACCCTAACCGTAACCCTAACCCTAAACCTTACCCTTACCCTAACCCTAAACCTAAACCTAACCCTAACCCTAAACCTAACACTAACCCTAACCCTAACCCTAACCCTAACCCTAACCCTAATGCTAACCCTAACACTAACCCTAACCCTAACCCTTACCGTTTCCCTAACCCTAACCCTAACCCTAACGATAACCGTAACCCTAACCCTAACCCTTACCCTAACCCTAACTCTAACCCTAAACCTAACCCTAACCCTAACCCTACCCCTTACCCTTACCCTAACCTTAACCCTTAACGTTTTCCTAACCCTAACACTAACCCTAACCCTAACCCTAAACCTAACCCTAACCCTAACCCTAACCCTAACCCTAAACCTAAACCTAAACCTAACCCTAACCCTTACCATTTCCCTAACCCTAACCCTAACCCTTACCGTTTCCCTAAACCTAACCCTAACACTAAACCTAACCCTAACCCTAACCCTAATCCTAATCTTAACTCTAAACCTAACCCTAACCCTGACCCTAACCCTAACCCTAACGCTAACATTAACCCTAACCCTAACCCTACCCCTAACGCTAACCCTAACCCTAAACCTAACCCTCACACTAACCTAAACCTAACCTTAACCCTAACCCTAACCCTAACTCTTACCGTTTCCCTAACCCTAACCCTAACCATAATGCTAACCCTAACCCTAACCGTAACCCTTAACCTAACCCTAACCCTAAACCTAACCCTAACCGTTTCTCTAACCGTAACCCTAACCCTAACACTAAACCTAACCCTAATCCTAACCCTAAACATAACCCTAACCCTAAACCTAACAATAACTCTAACCCTAACCCTAAACCTAACCGTAACCCTTACCGTTTCCTTAACCCTAACCCTAACCGTAAACCTAACCCTAACCCTAACCATAACCCTAAAGCTGACCCTAAACCTAACCCTACCCCTTACCCTTACCCTAACCCTAACCCTAACATTTACCGTTTTCCTAACCCTTACACTAACCCTAACCCTAAACCTAACACTAAACCTAACCCTAAACCTAACCCTAAGCCTAACCCTAACACCAACCCTAAGCCTAACCATAACCCTAACCCTTGCCGTTACCCTAACCCTAACAATAACCCTAACCCTAACCCTTACCGTTTCCCTAACCCTAACCCTAACCCTAACCGTCAACCTAACCCTAACCCTAACACTAACCCTAAGCCTAAACCTAACCCTAACCCTAACGCTAACAATAACCCTAACGCTAACCCTAACCCTAACCGTAACCCTAACCCAAAACCTAACGCTAAACCAAACCCTAACCCTAACCCTAACCCTTACCATTTCCCTAACCCTAACATTAACCCTAACCCTAACCCTAACCCTAATCCTAACGCTAACCCTAACCCTAACCCTTACCGTTTTCCTAACCCTTACACTAACCCTAACCCTAAACCTAACACTAACCCTAACCATAACCCTAAGCCTAACCCTAACACAAACCCTAAGCCTAAGCCTAACCCTAACCCTTACCGTTACACTAACCCTAACAATAACCCTAACCCTAACCCTTACAGTTTCCCTAACCCTAACCCTAACCCTAATCCAAAACCTAACCCTAACCCTAACCCTAAACCAAAACCTAACCCTAACCCTAATCCCAAGCCTAACACTAACACTAAGCCTAACCCTAACCCTTAATGTTTCCCTAAACCTAATCCTAACCCTAACCCTAACAATAAACCTAAACCTAACCCTAATCCTAACCCTAACCCTAACCCTAACCCTAAACCTAATCTTAACCCTAACCCTAACCCTAACCCTCACCCTAACCCTAACCCTAACACCAACCCTAAGCCTAACCCTAACCCTAACCCTTACCTTTACCCTAATCCTAACCCTAACCCTAACCCTAACCCTTACCGTTTCCCGAACCCTAACACTAACCCTAACGCTAACCTAACCCTAACCCTAACCCAAAAGCTAACCCTAAACCAAACCCTAACCCTAACACTAACCCTAACACTAAACCTAACTCTAACCCTAATCATAACCCTAACCCTTACCTTTTCCCTAACCCTAACCCATACCGTTTCCCTAAACCTAACCCTCACCCTAACCCTAAGGCTAACCCTAACCCTAACCCTAAACCTAACCCTAAGCCTTACCGTTTCCCTAACCCTAACCCTAACCCTTACCGTTTCCCTAACCCTAACCCTAACACTAAACCTAACCCTAACCCTAACCCTAATCCTAACCCTAACACTGAACCTAACCCTAACCCTAACCCTTACCGTTTCCTTAACCTAACCCTAACCCTAACCCTAACCCTAATGCTAACCCTAACACTAACCCTAACCCTAACCCTTACCGTTTCCCTAACCCTAACCCTAACCCTAACGATAACCGTAACCGTAACCCTAACCCTTACCCTAACCCTAACTCTAACCCTAAACCTAACCCTAACCCTAACCCTACCCCTTACCCTTACCCTAACCTTAACCCTTACCGTTTTCCTAACCCTAACACTAACCCTAACCCTAAACCTAACCCTAACCCTAACCCTAACCCTAACACTAACCCTAACCCTAACCCAAAACCTAACCTTAACCCTAACCCTAACGCTAACCCTACCCCTTACCGTTTCCCTAACCCTAATCCTAACCTAACCCTAACCCTTACCGTTTCCCTAACCCTAACCCTAACCCTACCCCTTACCGTTTCCCTAACCCTAACCCTAACCCTTACCGTTTTCTTAACCCTAACGCTAACCCTAACCCTAACCATAACCCTTAACGTTTCCCTAACCCTAACCCTAACCCTTACCGTTTTCCTAAACCTAACACTAACCCTAACCCTAAACCTAACCCTAAACCTAACCCTAACCCTAACCCAATACCTAACCTTAACCCTAACCCTAACCCTTACCGTTTCCCTAACCCTAACCCTAACCCTAACCCTAACTCTTACCGTTTCCCTAACCCTAACCTAACCATAACCATAACCCTAACCCTAAAACTAAACCTAAACCTAAACCTAACCCTCACCCTTACCCTTACCTAACCCTAACCCCAAACCTAAACCTAACCATAACCCTTACCGTTTCCCTAACCCTAACTCTAACCCTTACCCTAACCCCAAAACCTAATCCTAACCCTAACGCTAACCCTAACCCTAACGCTAACCCTAACCCTAACCCTAACCCTAACACTAACCCTAAACGTAACCCTAACCCTAACACTAACCCCAAGCCAAACCCTAACCCTAACCCTTACCGTTTCCCTAACCATAACCCTAACCCTAACCCTAACACTAAACCTAACCCTAACCCTAATCCTAACCCTAACCCTAAACCTAAACCTACCCCGAAACCTAACCCTTAACGTTTCCCTATCCCTAACCCTAAACCTAACGCTAACCCTAACCCTAAAAATAAACCTAACCCTAACCCTTACCGTTTCCCTAACCATAACCCTAACCCTAACACTACAACTAACCCTAACCCTTACCCTAACCCTAACCCTAACCCTAACCCTTACCGTTTCATTAACCCTAACATTAACCCTAACCCTAACGCTAACCCTAACCCTAACTCTAACCCTAAACCTAACCCTAACCCTTACCGTTTTCCCAATCCTAACCCTAACCCTAAACGTAAACCTAACCCTAACCCTAACCAAAACGCTAACCCTAACCCTAACCCTTACCGTTTCCCTAACCCTAACCCTAACCCTAACACGAAACCTAACCCTAACCTAATCCTAACCCTAACCCTAACCCTTACCGTTTCCCTAACCCTAACCCTAACCCTAACCCTAACCTAACCCTAACGCAAAACCTAACCCTAACCCTAACACTAACCCAAAACCTAATCTAACCCTAACCCTAAGCCTAAGACTAACACTAAACCTAACCCTAACCCTTACCGTTTCCCTAACCCTAACCCTAACCCTAACCCTTACCGTTTCCCTAACCCTACCCCTAACCCTAACCCTTACCCTTACCCTAACCCTAATCCTAACCCTAACACATACCGTTTCCCTAACCCTAACCCTAACCCTAAACCTAACCCCAACCCTAAGCTTACCCATAACACTAACCCTACCCCTACCCCTAACCCTAAACCTAACCCTAACCCTAACGCTAACCCTAACCCTAACCCTAACCCTAACCCTACTCCTAAACCTAACCCTAACCCTAACGCTAACCCTAACCCTAACCCTAACCCTAAACCTAACCCTAACCCTTACCGTTTCCCTAAACCTAACCCATACCGTTTCCCTAACCCTAACCCTAACCCTAAACCTAACCCTAACGCTAACCCTAACCCTAACCCTAACCATAAACCTAACCCTAAACCTTACCGTTTCCCTAATCCTAACCCTAACCCAAACCCTAAACAAAACCCTAAGCCTTACCCTAACCCTAACCCCAAACCTAACCCTTACAATTTCCCTAACCCTAACCCTTACCGTTTCCCTAACTCTAACCCTAACCCTAACCATAACGCAAACCAAACCCTAACTCTAACCCTTAACCTAACCCTAACCCTATCCCTAACCCTAACCCAAAACCTAAGCTTAACCCTAACACTAACCCTAACCCTTAACGTTTCCCTAACCCTAACCCTAAACCTAACCCTAACTCTTAACGTTTCCCTAACCCTAACGCTAACCCTAACCCAAAACCTTACCTATTCCCTAACTCTAATCCTAAATCTAAACCTAACCCTAACCCTAACCTAACCCTTACCATTACCGTTTCCCTAACCCTAACCCTAACCCTAGCCCTTACCGTTTACCCTTACCGTTTCCCTAACCCTAACCCTAACCCTACCACTTACCGTTTCCCTAACCCTAACCCTGACCCTTACCGTTTCCCTAACCCTAACCCTAACCCTAACCCTAAACGTAACCCTAACCCTAACACTAACCCTAAGCCTAACCCTAACCCTAACCCTTACCGTTTCCGTAACCCTAACCTTAACCCTAACCCTAACACTAAACCTAACCCTAACTCTAACCCTAATCCTAACACTAACCCTAAACCTAACCCTTTCCCGAACCATAACCCTTAACGTTTCCCCAACCCTAACCCTAACCCTAACCCTAATCCTAACCCTAACCCTAACCCTGACGCTAACCCTAACCCTAAACCTAACCCTAAACCTAACCCTAAACCTAACCCTAACCCTAACCCTAACACTCACACTAAACCTAACTCTAACCCTAACCCTAACCCTAAGCCTTACCGTTTACCTAACCCTAACCCTAATCCTAACACTAAACCTAACCCTAACCCTAACCCTAACACTTAAAGTTTCCCTAACCCTAAACCTTATCGTTTCCCTAAACCTAACCCTAACCCTAACCCTTACCCTAAGCCTAAACCTAACCCTAACCCTAACCCTAAACCTTACCCTAAACCTAACCCTAACCCTTAACGTTTCCCTAACCCTAATCCTTATCGTTTCCCTAACCCTAACCCTAACCCTAACCCTTACCCTAAGCCTAACCCTAACCCTAACCCTAAACCTAAACCTAACCCTAAAAATAACCCTTACCATTTCCGTAACCCTAACCCTTACCATTTCCCTAACTCTAACCCTAACCCTAACCCTAACGCTAACCCTAACCCTAACGCTAAACCTAAACCTAACCCTAACCCTAACCCTAACCCAAAACCTAACCCTAAACCAAACCCTAACACTAGCCCTAAACCCTAAACCTAACCCTAACCCTTACCGTTTCCCTAACCCTAACCCTAACCCTAACTCTAACACTAAACCTAACCCTAACCCTAACCCTAACCCTAACCCTTACCTTTACCCTAATCCTAACCCTAACCCTAACCCTAACCCTTACCGTTTCCCGAACCCTAACACTAACCCTAACGCTAACCTAACCCTAACCCTAACCCAAAAGCTAACCCTAAACCAAACCCTAACCCTAACACTAACCCTAACACTAAACCTAACTCTAACCCTAATCATAACCCTAACCCTTACCTTTTCCCTAACCCTAACCCATACCGTTTCCCTAAACCTAACCCTCACCCTAACCCTAAGGCTAACCCTAACCCTAACCCTAAACCTAACCCTAAGCCTTACCGTTTCCCTAACCCTAACCCTAACCCTTACCGTTTCCCTAACCCTAACCCTAACACTAAACCTAACCCTAACCCTAACCCTAATCCTAACCCTAACACTGAACCTAACCCTAACCCTAACCCTTACCGTTTCCTTAACCTAACCCTAACCCTAACCCTAACCCTAATGCTAACCCTAACACTAACCCTAACCCTAACCCTTACCGTTTCCCTAACCCTAACCCTAACCCTAACGATAACCGTAACCGTAACCCTAACCCTTACCCTAACCCTAACTCTAACCCTAAACCTAACCCTAACCCTAACCCTACCCCTTACCCTTACCCTAACCTTAACCCTTACCGTTTTCCTAACCCTAACACTAACCCTAACCCTAAACCTAACCCTAACCCTAACCCTAACCCTAACCCTAACACTAACCCTAACCCTAACCCAAAACCTAACCTTAACCCTAACCCTAACGCTAACCCTACCCCTTACCGTTTCCCTAACCCTAATCCTAACCTAACCCTAACCCTTACCGTTTCCCTAACCCTAACCCTAACCCTACCCCTTACCGTTTCCCTAACCCTAACCCTAACCCTTACCGTTTTCTTAACCCTAACGCTAACCCTAACCCTAACCATAACCCTTAACGTTTCCCTAACCCTAACCCTAACCCTTACCGTTTTCCTAAACCTAACACTAACCCTAACCCTAAACCTAACCCTAAACCTAACCCTAACCCTAACCCAATACCTAACCTTAACCCTAACCCTAACCCTTACCGTTTCCCTAACCCTAACCCTAACCCTAACCCTAACCCTTACCGTTTCCCTAACCCTAACCTAACCATAACCATAACCCTAACCCTAAAACTAAACCTAAACCTAAACCTAACCCTCACCCTTACCCTTACCTAACCCTAACCCCAAACCTAAACCTAACCATAACCCTTACCGTTTCCCTAACCCTAACTCTAACCCTTACCCTAACCCCAAAACCTAATCCTAACCCTAACGCTAACCCTAACCCTAACGCTAACCCTAACCCTAACCCTAACCCTAACACTAACCCTAAACGTAACCCTAACCCTAACACTAACCCCAAGCCAAACCCTAACCCTAACCCTTACCGTTTCCCTAACCATAACCCTAACCCTAACCCTAACACTAAACCTAACCCTAACCCTAATCCTAACCCTAACCCTAAACCTAACCCTACCCCGAAACCTAACCCTTAACGTTTCCCTAACCCTAAACCTAACGCTAACCCTAACCCTAAAAATAAACCTAACCCTAACCCTTACCGTTTCCCTAACCATAACCCTAACCCTAACACTACAACTAACCCTAACCCTTACCCTAACCCTAACCCTAACCCTAACCCTTACCGTTTCATTAACCCTAACATTAACCCTAACCCTAACGCTAACCCTAACCCTAACTCTAACCCTAAACCTAACCCTAACCCTTACCGTTTCCCCAATCCTAACCCTAACCCTAAACGTAAACCTAACCCTAACCCTAACCAAAACGCTAACCCTAACCCTAACCCTTACCGTTTCCCTAACCCTAACCCTAACCCTAACACGAAACCTAACCCTAACCTAATCCTAACCCTAACCCTAACCCTTACCGTTTCCCTAACCCTAACCCTAACCCTAACCCTAACCTAACCCTAACGCAAAACCTAACCCTAACCCTAACACTAACCCAAAACCTAATCTAACCCTAACCCTAAGCCTAAGACTAACACTAAACCTAACCCTAACCCTTACCGTTTCCCTAACCCTAACCCTAACCCTAACCCTTACCGTTTCCCTAACCCTACCCCTAACCCTAACCCTAACCCTTACCCTTACCCTAACCCTAATCCTAACCCTAACACATACCGTTTCCCTAACCCTAACCCTAACCCTAAACCTAACCCCAACCCTAAGCTGACCCATAACACTAACCCTACCCCTACCCCTAACCCTAAACCTAACCCTAACCCTAACGCTAACCCTAACCCTAACCCTAACCCTAACCCTACTCCTAAACCTAACCCTAACCCTAACGCTAACCCTAACCCTAACCCTAACCCTAAACCTAACCCTAACCCTTACCGTTTCCCTAAACCTAACCCATACCGTTTCCCTAACCCTAACCCTAACCCTAAACCTAACCCTAACGCTAACCCTAACCCTAACCCTAACCATAAACCTAACCCTAAACCTTACCGTTTCCCTAATCCTAACCCTAACCCAAACCCTAAACAAAACCCTAAGCCTTACCCTAACCCTAACCCCAAACCTAACCCTTACAATTTCCCTAACCCTAACCCTTACCGTTTCCCTAACTCTAACCCTAACCCTAACCATAACGCAAACCAAACCCTAACTCTAACCCTTAACCTAACCCTAACCCTATCCCTAACCCTAACCCAAAACCTAAGCTTAACCCTAACACTAACCCTAACCCTTAACGTTTCCCTAACCCTAACCCTAAACCTAACCCTAACTCTTAACGTTTCCCTAACCCTAACGCTAACCCTAACCCAAAACCTTACCTATTCCCTAACTCTAATCCTAAATCTAAACCTAACCCTAACCCTAACCTAACCCTTACCATTACCGTTTCCCTAACCCTAACCCTAACCCTAGCCCTTACCGTTTACCCTTACCGTTTCCCTAACCCTAACCCTAACCCTACCACTTACCGTTTCCCTAACCCTAACCCTGACCCTTACCGTTTCCCTAACCCTAACCCTAACCCTAACCCTAAACGTAACCCTAACCCTAACACTAACCCTAAGCCTAACCCTAACCCTAACCCTTACCGTTTCCGTAACCCTAACCTTAACCCTAACCCTAACACTAAACCTAACCCTAACTCTAACCCTAATCCTAACACTAACCCTAAACCGAACCCTTTCCCGAACCATAACCCTTAACGTTTCCCCAACCCTAACCCTAACCCTAACCCTAATCCTAACCCTAAACATAACCCTAACCCTAAACCTAACAATAACTCTAACCCTAACCCTAAACCTAACCGTAACCCTTACCGTTTCCTTAACCCTAACCCTAACCGTAAACCTAACCCTAACCCTAACCATAACCCTAAAGCTGACCCTAAACCTAACCCTACCCCTTACCCTTACCCTAACCCTAACCCTAACATTTACCGTTTTCCTAACCCTTACACTAACCCTAACCCTAAACCTAACACTAAACCTAACCCTAAACCTAACCCTAAGCCTAACCCTAACACCAACCCTAAGCCTAACCATAACCCTAACCCTTGCCGTTACCCTAACCCTAACAATAACCCTAACCCTAACCCTTACCGTTTCCCTAACCCTAACCCTAACCCTAACCGTCAACCTAACCCTAACCCTAACACTAACCCTAAGCCTAAACCTAACCCTAACCCTAACGCTAACAATAACCCTAACGCTAACCCTAACCCTAACCGTAACCCTAACCCAAAACCTAACGCTAAACCAAACCCTAACCCTAACCCTAACCCTTACCATTTCCCTAACCCTAACATTAACCCTAACCCTAACCCTAACCCTAATCCTAACGCTAACCCTAACCCTAACCCTTACCGTTTTCCTAACCCTTACACTAACCCTAACCCTAAACCTAACACTAACCCTAACCATAACCCTAAGCCTAACCCTAACACAAACCCTAAGCCTAAGCCTAACCCTAACCCTTACCGTTACACTAACCCTAACAATAACCCTAACCCTAACCCTTACAGTTTCCCTAACCCTAACCCTAACCCTAATCCAAAACCTAACCCTAACCCTAACCCTAAACCAAAACCTAACCCTAACCCTAATCCCAAGCCTAACACTAACACTAAGCCTAACCCTAACCCTTAATGTTTCCCTAAACCTAATCCTAACCCTAACCCTAACAATAAACCTAAACCTAACCCTAATCCTAACCCTAACCCTAACCCTAACCCTAAACCTAATCTTAACCCTAACCCTAACCCTAACCCTCACCCTAACCCTAACCCTAACACCAACCCTAAGCCTAACCCTAACCCTAACCCTTACCTTTACCCTAATCCTAACCCTAACCCTAACCCTAACCCTTACCGTTTCCCGAACCCTAACACTAACCCTAACGCTAACCTAACCCTAACCCTAACCCAAAAGCTAACCCTAAACCAAACCCTAACCCTAACACTAACCCTAACACTAAACCTAACTCTAACCCTAATCATAACCCTAACCCTTACCTTTTCCCTAACCCTAACCCATACCGTTTCCCTAAACCTAACCCTCACCCTAACCCTAAGGCTAACCCTAACCCTAACCCTAAACCTAACCCTAAGCCTTACCGTTTCCCTAACCCTAACCCTAACCCTTACCGTTTCCCTAACCCTAACCCTAACACTAAACCTAACCCTAACCCTAACCCTAATCCTAACCCTAACACTGAACCTAACCCTAACCCTAACCCTTACCGTTTCCTTAACCTAACCCTAACCCTAACCCTAACCCTAATGCTAACCCTAACACTAACCCTAACCCTAACCCTTACCGTTTCCCTAACCCTAACCCTAACCCTAACGATAACCGTAACCGTAACCCTAACCCTTACCCTAACCCTAACTCTAACCCTAAACCTAACCCTAACCCTAACCCTACCCCTTACCCTTACCCTAACCTTAACCCTTACCGTTTTCCTAACCCTAACACTAACCCTAACCCTAAACCTAACCCTAACCCTAACCCTAACCCTAACCCTAACACTAACCCTAACCCTAACCCAAAACCTAACCTTAACCCTAACCCTAACGCTAACCCTACCCCTTACCGTTTCCCTAACCCTAATCCTAACCTAACCCTAACCCTTACCGTTTCCCTAACCCTAACCCTAACCCTACCCCTTACCGTTTCCCTAACCCTAACCCTAACCCTTACCGTTTTCTTAACCCTAACGCTAACCCTAACCCTAACCATAACCCTTAACGTTTCCCTAACCCTAACCCTAACCCTTACCGTTTTCCTAAACCTAACACTAACCCTAACCCTAAACCTAACCCTAAACCTAACCCTAACCCTAACCCAATACCTAACCTTAACCCTAACCCTAACCCTTACCGTTTCCCTAACCCTAACCCTAACCCTAACCCTAACCCTTACCGTTTCCCTAACCCTAACCTAACCATAACCATAACCCTAACCCTAAAACTAAACCTAAACCTAAACCTAACCCTCACCCTTACCCTTACCTAACCCTAACCCCAAACCTAAACCTAACCATAACCCTTACCGTTTCCCTAACCCTAACTCTAACCCTTACCCTAACCCCAAAACCTAATCCTAACCCTAACGCTAACCCTAACCCTAACGCTAACCCTAACCCTAACCCTAACCCTAACACTAACCCTAAACGTAACCCTAACCCTAACACTAACCCCAAGCCAAACCCTAACCCTAACCCTTACCGTTTCCCTAACCATAACCCTAACCCTAACCCTAACACTAAACCTAACCCTAACCCTAATCCTAACCCTAACCCTAAACCTAACCCTACCCCGAAACCTAACCCTTAACGTTTCCCTAACCCTAAACCTAACGCTAACCCTAACCCTAAAAATAAACCTAACCCTAACCCTTACCGTTTCCCTAACCATAACCCTAACCCTAACACTACAACTAACCCTAACCCTTACCCTAACCCTAACCCTAACCCTAACCCTTACCGTTTCATTAACCCTAACATTAACCCTAACCCTAACGCTAACCCTAACCCTAACTCTAACCCTAAACCTAACCCTAACCCTTACCGTTTCCCCAATCCTAACCCTAACCCTAAACGTAAACCTAACCCTAACCCTAACCAAAACGCTAACCCTAACCCTAACCCTTACCGTTTCCCTAACCCTAACCCTAACCCTAACACGAAACCTAACCCTAACCTAATCCTAACCCTAACCCTAACCCTTACCGTTTCCCTAACCCTAACCCTAACCCTAACCCTAACCTAACCCTAACGCAAAACCTAACCCTAACCCTAACACTAACCCAAAACCTAATCTAACCCTAACCCTAAGCCTAAGACTAACACTAAACCTAACCCTAACCCTTACCGTTTCCCTAACCCTAACCCTAACCCTAACCCTTACCGTTTCCCTAACCCTACCCCTAACCCTAACCCTAACCCTTACCCTTACCCTAACCCTAATCCTAACCCTAACACATACCGTTTCCCTAACCCTAACCCTAACCCTAAACCTAACCCCAACCCTAAGCTGACCCATAACACTAACCCTACCCCTACCCCTAACCCTAAACCTAACCCTAACCCTAACGCTAACCCTAACCCTAACCCTAACCCTAACCCTACTCCTAAACCTAACCCTAACCCTAACGCTAACCCTAACCCTAACCCTAACCCTAAACCTAACCCTAACCCTTACCGTTTCCCTAAACCTAACCCATACCGTTTCCCTAACCCTAACCCTAACCCTAAACCTAACCCTAACGCTAACCCTAACCCTAACCCTAACCATAAACCTAACCCTAAACCTTACCGTTTCCCTAATCCTAACCCTAACCCAAACCCTAAACAAAACCCTAAGCCTTACCCTAACCCTAACCCCAAACCTAACCCTTACAATTTCCCTAACCCTAACCCTTACCGTTTCCCTAACTCTAACCCTAACCCTAACCATAACGCAAACCAAACCCTAACTCTAACCCTTAACCTAACCCTAACCCTATCCCTAACCCTAACCCAAAACCTAAGCTTAACCCTAACACTAACCCTAACCCTTAACGTTTCCCTAACCCTAACCCTAAACCTAACCCTAACTCTTAACGTTTCCCTAACCCTAACCCTAACCCTAACCCAAAACCTTACCTATTCCCTAACTCTAATCCTAAATCTAAACCTAACCCTAACCCTAACCTAACCCTTACCATTACCGTTTCCCTAACCCTAACCCTAACCCTAGCCCTTACCGTTTACCCTTACCGTTTCCCTAACCCTAACCCTAACCCTACCACTTACCGTTTCCCTAACCCTAACCCTGACCCTTACCGTTTCCCTAACCCTAACCCTAACCCTAACCCTAAACGTAACCCTAACCCTAACACTAACCCTAAGCCTAACCCTAACCCTAACCCTTACCGTTTCCGTAACCCTAACCTTAACCCTAACCCTAACACTAAACCTAACCCTAACTCTAACCCTAATCCTAACACTAACCCTAAACCGAACCCTTTCCCGAACCATAACCCTTAACGTTTCCCCAACCCTAACCCTAACCCTAACCCTAATCCTAACCCTAAACATAACCCTAACCCTAAACCTAACAATAACTCTAACCCTAACCCTAAACCTAACCGTAACCCTTACCGTTTCCTTAACCCTAACCCTAACCGTAAACCTAACCCTAACCCTAACCATAACCCTAAAGCTGACCCTAAACCTAACCCTACCCCTTACCCTTACCCTAACCCTAACCCTAACATTTACCGTTTTCCTAACCCTTACACTAACCCTAACCCTAAACCTAACACTAAACCTAACCCTAAACCTAACCCTAAGCCTAACCCTAACACCAACCCTAAGCCTAACCATAACCCTAACCCTTGCCGTTACCCTAACCCTAACAATAACCCTAACCCTAACCCTTACCGTTTCCCTAACCCTAACCCTAACCCTAACCGTCAACCTAACCCTAACCCTAACACTAACCCTAAGCCTAAACCTAACCCTAACCCTAACGCTAACAATAACCCTAACGCTAACCCTAACCCTAACCGTAACCCTAACCCAAAACCTAACGCTAAACCAAACCCTAACCCTAACCCTAACCCTTACCATTTCCCTAACCCTAACATTAACCCTAACCCTAACCCTAACCCTAATCCTAACGCTAACCCTAACCCTAACCCTTACCGTTTTCCTAACCCTTACACTAACCCTAACCCTAAACCTAACACTAACCCTAACCATAACCCTAAGCCTAACCCTAACACAAACCCTAAGCCTAAGCCTAACCCTAACCCTTACCGTTACACTAACCCTAACAATAACCCTAACCCTAACCCTTACAGTTTCCCTAACCCTAACCCTAACCCTAATCCAAAACCTAACCCTAACCCTAACCCTAAACCAAAACCTAACCCTAACCCTAATCCCAAGCCTAACACTAACACTAAGCCTAACCCTAACCCTTAATGTTTCCCTAAACCTAATCCTAACCCTAACCCTAACAATAAACCTAAACCTAACCCTAATCCTAACCCTAACCCTAACCCTAACCCTAAACCTAATCTTAACCCTAACCCTAACCCTAACCCTCACCCTAACCCTAACCCTAACACCAACCCTAAGCCTAACCCTAACCCTAACCCTTACCTTTACCCTAATCCTAACCCTAACCCTAACCCTAACCCTTACCGTTTCCCGAACCCTAACACTAACCCTAACGCTAACCTAACCCTAACCCTAACCCAAAAGCTAACCCTAAACCAAACCCTAACCCTAACACTAACCCTAACACTAAACCTAACTCTAACCCTAATCATAACCCTAACCCTTACCTTTTCCCTAACCCTAACCCATACCGTTTCCCTAAACCTAACCCTCACCCTAACCCTAAGGCTAACCCTAACCCTAACCCTAACGCTAACCCTACCCCTTACCGTTTCCCTAACCCTAATCCTAACCTAACCCTAACCCTTACCGTTTCCCTAACCCTAACCCTAACCCTACCCCTTACCGTTTCCCTAACCCTAACCCTAACCCTTACCGTTTTCTTAACCCTAACGCTAACCCTAACCCTAACCATAACCCTTAACGTTTCCCTAACCCTAACCCTAACCCTTACCGTTTTCCTAAACCTAACACTAACCCTAACCCTAAACCTAACCCTAAACCTAACCCTAACCCTAACCCAATACCTAACCTTAACCCTAACCCTAACCCTTACCGTTTCCCTAACCCTAACCCTAACCCTAACCCTAACTCTTACCGTTTCCCTAACCCTAACCTAACCATAACCATAACCCTAACCCTAAAACTAAACCTAAACCTAAACCTAACCCTCACCCTTACCCTTACCTAACCCTAACCCCAAACCTAAACCTAACCATAACCCTTACCGTTTCCCTAACCCTAACTCTAACCCTTACCCTAACCCCAAAACCTAATCCTAACCCTAACGCTAACCCTAACCCTAACGCTAACCCTAACCCTAACCCTAACCCTAACACTAACCCTAAACGTAACCCTAACCCTAACACTAACCCCAAGCCAAACCCTAACCCTAACCCTTACCGTTTCCCTAACCATAACCCTAACCCTAACCCTAACACTAAACCTAACCCTAACCCTAATCCTAACCCTAACCCTAAACCTAAACCTACCCCGAAACCTAACCCTTAACGTTTCCCTAACCCTAACCCTAAACCTAACGCTAACCCTAACCCTAAAAATAAACCTAACCCTAACCCTTACCGTTTCCCTAACCATAACCCTAACCCTAACACTACAACTAACCCTAACCCTTACCCTAACCCTAACCCTAACCCTAACCCTTACCGTTTCATTAACCCTAACATTAACCCTAACCCTAACGCTAACCCTAACCCTAACTCTAACCCTAAACCTAACCCTAACCCTTACCGTTTCCCCAATCCTAACCCTAACCCTAAACGTAAACCTAACCCTAACCCTAACCAAAACGCTAACCCTAACCCTAACCCTTACCGTTTCCCTAACCCTAACCCTAACCCTAACACGAAACCTAACCCTAACCTAATCCTAACCCTAACCCTAACCCTTACCGTTTCCCTAACCCTAACCCTAACCCTAACCCTAACCTAACCCTAACGCAAAACCTAACCCTAACCCTAACACTAACCCAAAACCTAATCTAACCCTAACCCTAAGCCTAAGACTAACACTAAACCTAACCCTAACCCTTACCGTTTCCCTAACCCTAACCCTAACCCTAACCCTTACCGTTTCCCTAACCCTACCCCTAACCCTAACCCTAACCCTTACCCTTACCCTAACCCTAATCCTAACCCTAACACATACCGTTTCCCTAACCCTAACCCTAACCCTAAACCTAACCCCAACCCTAAGCTTACCCATAACACTAACCCTACCCCTACCCCTAACCCTAAACCTAACCCTAACCCTAACGCTAACCCTAACCCTAACCCTAACCCTAACCCTACTCCTAAACCTAACCCTAACCCTAACGCTAACCCTAACCCTAACCCTAACCCTAAACCTAACCCTAACCCTTACCGTTTCCCTAAACCTAACCCATACCGTTTCCCTAACCCTAACCCTAACCCTAAACCTAACCCTAACGCTAACCCTAACCCTAACCCTAACCATAAACCTAACCCTAAACCTTACCGTTTCCCTAATCCTAACCCTAACCCAAACCCTAAACAAAACCCTAAGCCTTACCCTAACCCTAACCCCAAACCTAACCCTTACAATTTCCCTAACCCTAACCCTTACCGTTTCCCTAACTCTAACCCTAACCCTAACCATAACGCAAACCAAACCCTAACTCTAACCCTTAACCTAACCCTAACCCTATCCCTAACCCTAACCCAAAACCTAAGCTTAACCCTAACACTAACCCTAACCCTTAACGTTTCCCTAACCCTAACCCTAAACCTAACCCTAACTCTTAACGTTTCCCTAACCCTAACGCTAACCCTAACCCAAAACCTTACCTATTCCCTAACTCTAATCCTAAATCTAAACCTAACCCTAACCCTAACCTAACCCTTACCATTACCGTTTCCCTAACCCTAACCCTAACCCTAGCCCTTACCGTTTACCCTTACCGTTTCCCTAACCCTAACCCTAACCCTACCACTTACCGTTTCCCTAACCCTAACCCTGACCCTTACCGTTTCCCTAACCCTAACCCTAACCCTAACCCTAAACGTAACCCTAACCCTAACACTAACCCTAAGCCTAACCCTAACCCTAACCCTTACCGTTTCCGTAACCCTAACCTTAACCCTAACCCTAACACTAAACCTAACCCTAACTCTAACCCTAATCCTAACACTAACCCTAAACCTAACCCTTTCCCGAACCATAACCCTTAACGTTTCCCCAACCCTAACCCTAACCCTAACCCTAATCCTAACCCTAACCCTAACCCTGACGCTAACCCTAACCCTAAACCTAACCCTAAACCTAACCCTAAACCTAACCCTAACCCTAACCCTAACACTCACACTAAACCTAACTCTAACCCTAACCCTAACCCTAAGCCTTACCGTTTACCTAACCCTAACCCTAATCCTAACACTAAACCTAACCCTAACCCTAACCCTAACACTTAAAGTTTCCCTAACCCTAAACCTTATCGTTTCCCTAAACCTAACCCTAACCCTAACCCTTACCCTAAGCCTAAACCTAACCCTAACCCTAACCCTAAACCTTACCCTAAACCTAACCCTAACCCTTAACGTTTCCCTAACCCTAATCCTTATCGTTTCCCTAACCCTAACCCTAACCCTAACCCTTACCCTAAGCCTAACCCTAACCCTAACCCTAAACCTAAACCTAACCCTAAAAATAACCCTTACCATTTCCGTAACCCTAACCCTTACCATTTCCCTAACTCTAACCCTAACCCTAACCCTAACGCTAACCCTAACCCTAACGCTAAACCTAAACCTAACCCTAACCCTAACCCTAACCCAAAACCTAACCCTAAACCAAACCCTAACACTAGCCCTAAACCCTAAACCTAACCCTAACCCTTACCGTTTCCCTAACCCTAACCCTAACCCTAACTCTAACACTAAACCTAACCCTAACCCTAACCCTAACCCTAACCCTTACCTTTACCCTAATCCTAACCCTAACCCTAACCCTAACCCTTACCGTTTCCCGAACCCTAACACTAACCCTAACGCTAACCTAACCCTAACCCTAACCCAAAAGCTAACCCTAAACCAAACCCTAACCCTAACACTAACCCTAACACTAAACCTAACTCTAACCCTAATCATAACCCTAACCCTTACCTTTTCCCTAACCCTAACCCATACCGTTTCCCTAAACCTAACCCTCACCCTAACCCTAAGGCTAACCCTAACCCTAACCCTAAACCTAACCCTAAGCCTTACCGTTTCCCTAACCCTAACCCTAACCCTTACCGTTTCCCTAACCCTAACCCTAACACTAAACCTAACCCTAACCCTAACCCTAATCCTAACCCTAACACTGAACCTAACCCTAACCCTAACCCTTACCGTTTCCTTAACCTAACCCTAACCCTAACCCTAACCCTAATGCTAACCCTAACACTAACCCTAACCCTAACCCTTACCGTTTCCCTAACCCTAACCCTAACCCTAACGATAACCGTAACCGTAACCCTAACCCTTACCCTAACCCTAACTCTAACCCTAAACCTAACCCTAACCCTAACCCTACCCCTTACCCTTACCCTAACCTTAACCCTTACCGTTTTCCTAACCCTAACACTAACCCTAACCCTAAACCTAACCCTAACCCTAACCCTAACCCTAACCCTAACCCTAACACTAACCCTAACCCTAACCCAAAACCTAACCTTAACCCTAACCCTAACGCTAACCCTACCCCTTACCGTTTCCCTAACCCTAATCCTAACCTAACCCTAACCCTTACCGTTTCCCTAACCCTAACCCTAACCCTACCCCTTACCGTTTCCCTAACCCTAACCCTAACCCTTACCGTTTTCTTAACCCTAACGCTAACCCTAACCCTAACCATAACCCTTAACGTTTCCCTAACCCTAACCCTAACCCTTACCGTTTTCCTAAACCTAACACTAACCCTAACCCTAAACCTAACCCTAAACCTAACCCTAACCCTAACCCAATACCTAACCTTAACCCTAACCCTAACCCTTACCGTTTCCCTAACCCTAACCCTAACCCTAACCCTAACCCTTACCGTTTCCCTAACCCTAACCTAACCATAACCATAACCCTAACCCTAAAACTAAACCTAAACCTAAACCTAACCCTCACCCTTACCCTTACCTAACCCTAACCCCAAACCTAAACCTAACCATAACCCTTACCGTTTCCCTAACCCTAACTCTAACCCTTACCCTAACCCCAAAACCTAATCCTAACCCTAACGCTAACCCTAACCCTAACGCTAACCCTAACCCTAACCCTAACCCTAACACTAACCCTAAACGTAACCCTAACCCTAACACTAACCCCAAGCCAAACCCTAACCCTAACCCTTACCGTTTCCCTAACCATAACCCTAACCCTAACCCTAACACTAAACCTAACCCTAACCCTAATCCTAACCCTAACCCTAAACCTAACCCTACCCCGAAACCTAACCCTTAACGTTTCCCTAACCCTAAACCTAACGCTAACCCTAACCCTAAAAATAAACCTAACCCTAACCCTTACCGTTTCCCTAACCATAACCCTAACCCTAACACTACAACTAACCCTAACCCTTACCCTAACCCTAACCCTAACCCTAACCCTTACCGTTTCATTAACCCTAACATTAACCCTAACCCTAACGCTAACCCTAACCCTAACTCTAACCCTAAACCTAACCCTAACCCTTACCGTTTCCCCAATCCTAACCCTAACCCTAAACGTAAACCTAACCCTAACCCTAACCAAAACGCTAACCCTAACCCTAACCCTTACCGTTTCCCTAACCCTAACCCTAACCCTAACACGAAACCTAACCCTAACCTAATCCTAACCCTAACCCTAACCCTTACCGTTTCCCTAACCCTAACCCTAACCCTAACCCTAACCTAACCCTAACGCAAAACCTAACCCTAACCCTAACACTAACCCAAAACCTAATCTAACCCTAACCCTAAGCCTAAGACTAACACTAAACCTAACCCTAACCCTTACCGTTTCCCTAACCCTAACCCTAACCCTAACCCTTACCGTTTCCCTAACCCTACCCCTAACCCTAACCCTAACCCTTACCCTTACCCTAACCCTAATCCTAACCCTAACACATACCGTTTCCCTAACCCTAACCCTAACCCTAAACCTAACCCCAACCCTAAGCTGACCCATAACACTAACCCTACCCCTACCCCTAACCCTAAACCTAACCCTAACCCTAACGCTAACCCTAACCCTAACCCTAACCCTAACCCTACTCCTAAACCTAACCCTAACCCTAACGCTAACCCTAACCCTAACCCTAACCCTAAACCTAACCCTAACCCTTACCGTTTCCCTAAACCTAACCCATACCGTTTCCCTAACCCTAACCCTAACCCTAAACCTAACCCTAACGCTAACCCTAACCCTAACCCTAACCATAAACCTAACCCTAAACCTTACCGTTTCCCTAATCCTAACCCTAACCCAAACCCTAAACAAAACCCTAAGCCTTACCCTAACCCTAACCCCAAACCTAACCCTTACAATTTCCCTAACCCTAACCCTTACCGTTTCCCTAACTCTAACCCTAACCCTAACCATAACGCAAACCAAACCCTAACTCTAACCCTTAACCTAACCCTAACCCTATCCCTAACCCTAACCCAAAACCTAAGCTTAACCCTAACACTAACCCTAACCCTTAACGTTTCCCTAACCCTAACCCTAAACCTAACCCTAACTCTTAACGTTTCCCTAACCCTAACGCTAACCCTAACCCAAAACCTTACCTATTCCCTAACTCTAATCCTAAATCTAAACCTAACCCTAACCCTAACCTAACCCTTACCATTACCGTTTCCCTAACCCTAACCCTAACCCTAGCCCTTACCGTTTACCCTTACCGTTTCCCTAACCCTAACCCTAACCCTACCACTTACCGTTTCCCTAACCCTAACCCTGACCCTTACCGTTTCCCTAACCCTAACCCTAACCCTAACCCTAAACGTAACCCTAACCCTAACACTAACCCTAAGCCTAACCCTAACCCTAACCCTTACCGTTTCCGTAACCCTAACCTTAACCCTAACCCTAACACTAAACCTAACCCTAACTCTAACCCTAATCCTAACACTAACCCTAAACCGAACCCTTTCCCGAACCATAACCCTTAACGTTTCCCCAACCCTAACCCTAACCCTAACCCTAATCCTAACCCTAACCCTAACCCTGACGCTAACCCTAACCCTAAACCTAACCCTAAACCTAACCCTAAACCTAACCCTAACCCTAACCCTAACACTCACACTAAACCTAACTCTAACCCTAACCCTAACCCTAAGCCTTACCGTTTACCTAACCCTAACCCTAATCCTAACACTAAACCTAACCCTAACCCTAACCCTAACACTTAAAGTTTCCCTAACCCTAAACCTTATCGTTTCCCTAAACCTAACCCTAACCCTAACCCTTACCCTAAGCCTAAACCTAACCCTAACCCTAACCCTAAACCTTACCCTAAACCTAACCCTAACCCTTAACGTTTCCCTAACCCTAATCCTTATCGTTTCCCTAACCCTAACCCTAACCCTAACCCTTACCCTAAGCCTAACCCTAACCCTAACCCTAAACCTAAACCTAACCCTAAAAATAACCCTTACCATTTCCGTAACCCTAACCCTTACCATTTCCCTAACTCTAACCCTAACCCTAACCCTAACGCTAACCCTAACCCTAACGCTAAACCTAAACCTAACCCTAACCCTAACCCTAACCCAAAACCTAACCCTAAACCAAACCCTAACACTAGCCCTAAACCCTAAACCTAACCCTAACCCTTACCGTTTCCCTAACCCTAACCCTAACCCTAACTCTAACACTAAACCTAACCCTAACCCTAATCCTAACCCTAACCCTAACCCTTACTGTTTCCCTAACCTTAACCCACACCGTTTCCCTAACCCTAACCCTAACCCTAAACCTAATCCTAACGCTAATCCTAACCCTAACCCTAACCATAAACCTAACCCTAACCCTTACCGTTTCCCTAAACCTAACCCTAACCCAAACCCTAACCCTAATCCTAACCATAAACCTAACCCAAACCCTTACTGTTTCCCTAACCCTAACCCTAAGCCAAAACCTAAACAAAACCCTAAGCCTTACCCTAACCCTAACCCTAACCCTAACCCTAACCCTAACTCTAACCCTAACCCTAACCCTAACGCTAACCCAAACCCTAACTCTAACACTAAACCTAACCCTAACCCTAATCCTAACCCTAACCCTAACCCTTACCGTTTCCCTAAGCCTAACCCATACCGTTTCCCTAACCCTAATCCTAATCCTAACGCTAACCCTACCCCTAACCCTAACCATAAACCTAACCCTAACCCTTACCGTTTCCCTAACCCTAACCCTAACCCAAACCCTAACCCTAATCCTAACCTTAAACCTAACCCTAACCCTTACCGTTTCCCTAACCCTAACCCTAACCCAAACCCTAAACAAAACCCTAACCCTAACGCTAACCCTAACCCTAACCCTAACCCTAACCCTTACAGTTTCCCTAATCCTAACCCTAACCCTAACGCTAACCCTAACCATAACCCTAACCCTAACCCTTACCGTTTCCCTAACCCTAACCCTAACCCTAACGCTAACCCTAACCCTAACCCTAACCCTTACCATTTCCCTAACCGTAACCCTAACCCTAACCACAACACTAACCCTTACCGTTTCCCTAACCCTAGCCCTAACCGTAACCCTAACCCTAACACTAACCCTAAACGTAACCCTAACCCTAACACTAACCCTAAGACAAACCCTAACCCTAAACCTTACCATTTCCCTAACCCTAACCCTAACCCTAACCCTAACGCTAACCCTAACCCTAACACTAACCCTCAACCTAAACCTAACCCTAACCCTTACCGTTTCCCTAATCCTAACCCGAACCCTAAACGTAAACCTAACCCTAACCCTAACCAAAACGCTCCCCCTAACCCTAACCCTTACCGTTTCCCTATCCCTAAAACTAACCCTAACCCTAACGATAACAGTAACCCTAAACCTAACCCTAACCCTTATCGTTTCCCTAACCATAACCCTAACCCTAACCCGAAACCTGACCCTAACCCTAATCCTAACCCTAACCCTAACTATTACCGTTTCCCTAACCCTAACCCTAACCCTAACCCAAAACCTAATCTAACCCTAACCCTAAGCCTAAACCTAACGCAAAACCTAACCCTAACCCTAACCCTAACCCAAAACCTAATCTAACCCTAACCCTAAGCCTAACACTAACACTAACCCTAACCCTAACCCTAACCCTAACCCTAAAACCTAACCCTAACCCTAACCCTAACCCAAAACCTAAACTAACCCTAACCCTAAGCCTAACACTAACACTAAACCTAACCCTAAACCTTACTGTTTCCCTAACCCTAACCCTAACCATTACCGTTTCCCTAACCCTAGTCCTAACCCTAACCCTTACCCTTACGATAACCCTAACCCTAACCTTAACACATACCGTTTCCCAACCCTAACCCTAACCCTGACCCTAACCCTAATCCTAAACCTAAACCTAACCCTAACGCTAACCCTAACCCTAACCCTAACCCTAATCCTAAACCCAACCCTAACTCTAACCCTAACCCTTACCGTTTCCCTAACCCTAACCCTAACCCTAACCCTAAACGTAACCCTAACCCTAACACTAACCCTAAGCCTAACCCTAACCCTAACCCTTACCGTTTCCGTAACCCTAACCTTAACCCTAACCCTAACACTAAACCTAACCCTAACTCTAACCCTAATCCTAACACTAACCCTAAACCTAACCCTTTCCCGAACCCTAACCCTTAACGTTTCCCCAACCCTAACCCTAACCCTAACCCTAATCCTAACCCTAAC